>WXZC020000549.1:0-11666 GCA_011317855.2 Paelopatides confundens
ATTATTATTATTATTATTATTATTATTATTATTATTAGTATTATTATTATTATTATTATTATTATTATTATTATTATCCATTGCAATTTTCTTGTTATAGTTGTAACTTAAACACCAGTGAATGTCATGTTGCCTGTGTATTTCATCCTGAATTTCATAGCACAAGTTAGTTATAGTCTCTCGTGGATTACAAGTTACACTAATTTCAAAGTGCGCCATCATTTAAATGACTCGTAACAAGCCTTTATTTTAAAAGTGTGTAACTCTTGATAAACTATCAGTGGTTAATTAACATGTAATCAATTAACTTAATTAAGACTATACATATAACGTGTTTATTAACCGGCGTTTGACCGCTAACTGTTCACACCCCGCTGAAATCCATAGCAACAAAATTTATTATAATCAAAACCATATTAACCCGATTAACTGTGAAATAATATATTTTAACCCTAATCATCATTATATCAATAATAATGATATGAAAGTTCCATTCGCAAGTAAAATAACACCTTTAACTAGCAAAAGGTGTAAATCTGGATAAATAACAATTTCAGGAAGTTATTTTTTCGAAACGTTAGCAACCTTAAACACAATATCCGTAAAATTCAACACATATTTAACATCTACAGTCAGGGGGCGTACATGAATGATGGTAATACCCTTATACTATACTCAGGAGTAACAGGGGTAGTGTAGACAAGATTGACCTTGTTTGTCGATCATTTAGAGTAGATTATTTAGCTGGTAAACCAAGATTTAATTATACAATCAAATGTTGGACGTTACTCATTATATTTTGACGTATAAAACACAGCTAATTGCACATTAAACGGAAGATATGAGAAATAATAAAATTCAAGATAGTTTTTTTGTTCAAACAGTTTGTATGTTTCCTTCTCAAACATGAAAGTAACCTTAAACAACAGAAGGCGTAAAAAAATAACATAAACTTTAGCCATACAAATCCTAAATATATTTTTCGAACTTTAAACATAATCCATAAAATGAACGATCCCAACACAATATATAAAATATAACAATTTACAATTACATAATAGAGGGGTGCCGAAATTATTATAATACCTTCATACCATAATTAGAAGTATGATAGGTAATGTGGACTGGGTTGACTCTGTTTGGGAATTATTAAGGGGAGATTATTCAACTGATAAACTATACAACATACTTTGGACGTTACTCGTTAACCTTTGATGTGTGGAAATAGCTAAATGACTAAGTACACAATAATTCGGATAGGCATTTTTATTCAAGAAATGATCAAGGTTATTTTTTTTCAAACAATTTATTAAAATATTAAATTTTGTTTGATATATATATATATATATGAGTTGTATTTGTTACTTTGATGCTATGGAAAGATACTATTCCTCCGTTTCCATTATCAACCTTACTAGCTATAAACATGTCATCTACATATATCATTTCGTTTTCTATCCTTTTATTATTTCATATGTAATATTACTTTACCTCTCAGCAGCACTCCCTTTATCAGTTTAAATATTTCTTGCTGAGTTGCCGTTCCTTACGACAGTGTCTTCAACATTATTGCCAAAACATAATTCCTGAACTGATTGAACCAGTTAGCTCAATTTATTTGTATTGACATAGTCATCAATAACATATCAATTAATATGATTATATTGATATATTATATATCCGTTATCAACGTTCTCCTCATCTTTTCATGATTATGTTTCTTTCAAATAAATAAACTCTTTTTTCTCAATATTATTCATTTGTCTTTATTAGATTCTTATTTTTATTAAGTATTACTACTTAACCCTCTTTGGATAATCCTCTTCACATAAAACAATTACAATTAATCATTTAATAAATTCTGCATTTATTGTTATACTTTCTTTAATCTTATCCGTTTATAGAGTTTGTATTTATTCCTCTTAAAATCAATCCATAGTTTTCGTTCCTTTAATCTATTCCAACAAATAAACACAACTTGTATTCCATGTTTATCGCTATACTTTAATTTTGTTACTCATAACATCGTAGTAATTATTTAACTCTAACATAACCAAATCTATAAAACTCTATCTACTATATTATCGGTAATTCTATTCTTTAATTATAGATACCTATAACCTGCATGTGGCTAGATCACTGTTTTCCTAGAGTTGACGATTCTGGTCTGAACCTTATCCTGGAGTCTGGTCTCTCTGTCTCTATCCTGAGTTCACTTCAGAAGATAGAGATATATGACGATAGCAGGAAAGTAACTAATGAAGAGTTTGCGGGCATATTAGGTTACTCATCACAGTGTACAAGCTTGAAGGAGCTGCAGTAAGTATTCCGGTATACATGTTATAATCATCATAACGTTTGGGAGAATTAATTGAACCCATAAAAGTTATCATTAGTAAACTAAGACTAATATATATTGTAATGTAGCTGATTGAATTTAATTCGTTTAGTACTATTTAGTTTAATATCGAGGTCATCGTTCAAGAAATTATGTAGGATGTTATGATAGATAACACATAAATGTTAACCATCAAATCCAAATTTGTAACCAGTGACAAATCCTATTGTAGGATGGGTGAATAACGTTCTTTATTTAGTTTATTGTTACAGTTGTTACAAGAGGTGAGTCTTAAAGTAACCGGAATATATAGTACGGAATATATAGTAGCAATAGGTATAAGCACCAGGTAATAACATTATGGAAAATTCTAGTGAGCGTAATATATATTTTATAATATGTGATATGGATTTTCAAAGTAAGTAAGGTAACATTTGTTGGTGAAATCTCCAAAACAAATATCAAATCAGCTTTTAGTATTTTAATTAAATGGACCATTTAAAATATATATAATAGTTCTTAATTATTCAATTACTATGTTGATAATAATAATTACAATATTTGGTATAATATTAAAAATGAATTAAATGAGGTAAATTAAATTGTCAAAAAATCATATATTGAAATAGTGGTAATAAAATTAAATTGTTTCTACCATCATCTTAAATTATAACTAAGGAAAATGATGTTCAATAGTTCCTCATAAAATCGTTAAACCAGGGGCGGCGATCCGGGGGTCATATCTGTGAAATGTCTCAGTGGGAGTAGTGTATCTGACCCCCCCCCCTCAATAAATGCTAAATCGTATTACTTCAACCTCCTCTAAAAGTCAATCCGTTTCGGCGTCTAATGGTGTCGCAATTGTCACCGGAAATGGTTACACAATATTGTGATCTACTGTAGAATTGTCACCTCCTGTGTCTTATGCGTTTCTTTAAATACGAACACCAAGCGATGTCATCCTGCTTCCCCGTAATACGGCTTACCTTATTTTCGGTCAATTTTGGCCCTTATATCAAATGGGCTTACCGTGTATTTGGCAAATTAACCTCCCCTATAACAACAATTGTGGATTCACCCATGGTTGGCCAGATTTTGTTCAAAAGTTAATTATATCTAGGCCAAGTCTCAGCAATATTTCTAGACATATCATGTCTGCGCGAGACTATCCTCATTGCAAATTACAAAATGAGTTAAAATATCAGACCTGTGATTCAAAGTAAATGTTTAGATATTATGCCCCAAAATACAAATTTTTCATACAAAGGAAAAGAGAACACCCATCTCATTGTTCCCCTTCCCATCCAATCGCATTTCCCCCCCCCCCCCCCCATATTGAAAATACATCGCTGCACTTCCACTACCTGCCCTTCGATATTTTAATAACATGCCACCCCAGGCTCAAATGTGACGTCATATCCTACTATTTTAAAAACAATATGTAATCAATGTGATTCTTTTATTCATGAACATTGTTTTATTTGGTGTTAGGCCTAAGAAATATATTTTTTGGCCTTGTCCCTCCCAACACACCCATCCACACGTAGGCCCCAAAAATCCATTTTATTTTTCTACTCTATAATATTATCGTGGTTTTAGTTTACATAAAAGTAGGCATGCCTACGCTGCTCTATTTTATCATTAATCGTATAAGAGTTTACTGTACAAACATACACAGAGCTTACATTGCACATACCGGCATTTGTTTTCTTTGATCAAAATCAAACAAGTCAATGGAAAGGATGACATACCTTGACCTACTATAAACTTTAATTAGCATAATAGTAGATATGCCAGGAGTCTCTAAATACATGGCACCTGTTTTACAATTACTTGTGTTAAACAATGTTCCAAGGTAAGTATTTAATAACTATATTATACTATATAACTAGAGAGATACAAATGAATAATTTGGGCTTGTAATAACGATTTTTAATAAATAAACAACGGTGTGTTTTATTATTAAGTCATTAACTGATTAAAGACAAGAATTAAAGAGAAATATCGTGATATCGTTAGCAGATTCATAGTGACTAGAAACTAAATGCATAAAATCATGGACACGTACAGGTCACCGTGTGACTCTCTGTACAATTTACAACATTCGCTTTTCAACGAAATTCTCGCAGTTAAGTGAACAGTTATAATAACTTCATTATTGCAGTAAATAATTAAGTTAAATAGAGTTAATAATACCAATAGATAGGGTTGGATGTCAGTTATTTCAAGACGCTACGCTACAACATATGCGTGTGAGGGAAAGCCGCGTGGCAATCAATTAACAATTTAGCTCATTTTATATTCGTCACTTGACTTTTTTAAAGGATTATGTGAATAAGGTGCTGCCGTATTATGTTGTGGTATAACTAATTATATTAATATATTTGATTGGTTCGGTATACAAAGGTAATCCCAAGCATGGGTGATTAAGATCAGTAAATATGAAATCGTTTAATGTTATTTTACATGTTCAAAATGAAGCGGTTTGCTAGACGATATAGTAATAATACATATGAGAGAATATTTCAAATATGAAATTACCATAATCCAGTTGAAATTCATTTTCCAGCGGAGCGGATAAAAAAAGTCATTATCCGTCATCCTGATCAGAATGATAAATCAGATGTTATTTTTTTACTTGCTACTCTCTCTGTCTATTGACATTGGTTTGATAAATCATAATCAGTGTTCGAAATTGGTGCATGTATTGGAAGGATCTTTTTGAAGAAAACATTTTTGATGTTATATGGCTAGCGGCGTAAACAGGATTTCACATTTTAGTTAGAAATTATTAACCTTTAATGAAGGTTGCTATGGAGAAAGGTATAAGCAGATAAAGGAAAGGCGTCACCTTATCTGCTTATACCCTTCTCCACATCAACCTTCTTTAAAGGTTAATAAGGATTGTTTGCAAAAATAAGGATGCTTATATTAAACATGATGCTACATTTCGCATGGGAGTAAATTCATATCCACAACATGGGGATGTTAATAAGGTCGGACCGGACGACTGGGGATGACATTTTTACACGACAAAAATATATGACTGTCCCAGCAGAAAGTCCCGCATTGTCCATCAATGCCATAACTTCCAACATAACAATGTCATTTCCTGTCTGACAAACCAGCGCAGAGACAAGATTTGTTCTCCGGAAGTAAGAGTGGGGGAAAACTATTACTTTGCAATGAAATGAAATTTTGTTCTGGTCTGTGTATGTGACTGAAAATATCCTGGGGGTTTGGATGTAAGGGGACAAAAATGGAATATTGAGGTCATCTACCTGTTTTGAAGGGTATAGGTGAGGGTCATTTCCGGGATTCCCCCTCAAAAAGAATGGGAACCCCAGCCTCTTTTTGTGTGTATGGAGGGAGGTTATTTCAAATACTGATAATAATCTTGATGAATATGAGATATTTACTCTGCTTCTTTTCATAGGTTTTATTATGATGATGGTTGTCTGCCAGAAGCTACTCCAGTTGGATCGATTCCGTCGTCCTTGAAATCGAGAAATGTGAAAGGTATTAATTAGTATGATGACGTCATTACATCAATCAACATCAAAGTAAATATCAGAACGTTTAAAACCCCAATGCCCGGATGTGGATGATGAATGGGTAAAAGTAAAATATTAAATTGATGATAAATGAAAGTAAAGGTGTGATAACATACAATAGTAATAATTCGTATTTACCTTCTGACCAGGATGTGAATGGTGAATTACCCACAAGTTGTTTTTTCCCCAAATTAGTTTTACCGGGTAAAAACAGTTCCGGTAAAAATATAGGGATTCCCTTAAAATTCCCTTAGAAAAACAACTAAAATTAAATAGAACCATTTTACCATTGCATTCTATAATTTCTAGAAAAAATCCCTATATCATTGTATCAATATTAGACAGAGTTGGTCAAAAGAACATATTTAACTGCGTTAAGAAAGGGTATTTCATTCTGGAGCAATTTCGAGGTTAATATATTTATGATAACATATTTAAAATACGACCGGTTTATGTACAAAAACTGCTATAATACATTTTATTTCATTTGTGTATCAATTTGACCATTTCATTATGATTTACTCAAGAGCACAGACTACATCCATTGATTCTTTTGAGCATATGGTAAAATTATAAACTCATTAGAGCATGGTGCTGGTTTAGCTAACGAAAATAAATATGGCTTTATTATAAATTATCGTGGATGACGGTATGATTGCGATATATCGGCATAATGAACGAAAACGATGATACTTACATTATTGACCATATTATTAAAACAAAATTTTTTAAAGAAATATTGCCGACATATAGGCTATATAGAAACACATGTGTAAAAATATATGTCGATAATAGATATATAATTAAAACGAGAAAGTTACATAATCTGAGAATAATCATACACTATTGTGTATTTTCCTAGCTTGCGCATTTTGGGGGTCTAACGACCGGTGGCCGACGGGGGCATATACTGCCCGACGGAGGGAAGGACTTTTTGTGGTTGTCAGACCGAGTGTTGGGGCACAACGACGGGGGGTGGCAAGTTCCACTCAACCCCCCCCCCCCATGGTACCACCACCATTAATAGTGCCAACTCTTACCTGGTATACAAGTCTCTAATGTCTTTAATATTAGAGATTTTATCTGTATCTTTATCGTAAAGACAGTTTGTTAGATGATGAGGTTTCCTGCCTCATCATGCGAGAGTGGTGATATTAATTTCCATTCCATGAAATTGCAGGCTTTCAATATCCGGACTCGGTCTGAACTGCTACACTTACAGTAAGACGTAGCAAATATAAATATATATATAAACAAAATCTAGCTTTTTTGATGGATTACATTTCTAAAAAATAGTATAGGTTCATTATATGGATACGTTTTACAAGAAGTTGTAATTGCTGAATTCCGTGGTGAACTGTGTGATGAACTCGGGAAGAATGATGTGACTACAATTAAAAACGGCGCAAAATGCATCCATGGATATTTTTATTGGCATTTTTTCTCATCCACCAATGCAGGGTATTAGCCATTGTATTTGCAAAATAAAAGTTCTCAAATTTTAAATACATCAAAAGTTTCATTTTTGTTGTAATTTGATTGTAGACTAGTACTAGGTTAATGCACTCTTCGCTAGTAACCATGCAATCATATCAAGAGCCTAAGAAGACTAAAAAGTAAGAAGACCCTCAGACACTACTAAACTTGCAGTTAATTACCACCCCCCAACTCCTCTACGTGATACAAACTACAAGCAACTTTAAAGATTTATTTGTAGAAAAAATATATAGAGTTATAATCTTAATCTTCAGATAGTAGCCTACTGATTATTCAGAATTTAAAAACGTATATTGTGTTATGTTAATTGTCATGTGAGTGATCCACCCTCGTAGCACGGTAGAGGAGAGTATATATACGATTAGGCAAACCAAAATATTATTTCGGGTCCACTGCCAAGTTTTGTAGAAGAGGGGTTGGCGGGATTTTGTTTACATTATAGAGAGGCGAGAGAGACGACGAGCAGTTAGATTTTTTTCTCAAAATTCTAAGAGGCGGACGGGTAGAATTTGCTTTCACCAACAGATTAACTAAACAAAATATAGTCACTATCACGGCTTTCCGTGAATAATTTAGTGTTCTTCAAAGTGAATATTCAGGCCTTTCTTAGATACATGTCAGTCACAATTGCAATGTAACACCATGCCTCGGCGTTTTGAGTCCGGTTTTCGTGTACTTTAGGATCCATTTGTTAGTGTACAAAATATATTTTATAGTTAATAACACTGTTAAAGTTTAATAAAGGTTACCCAACAGTTAAAACTGAAATAATAATTACTTCTAATATTTTCTGAGTCAAAACTTGTATTGTTCAAATTAACATTTGTAGCAAAACTACCCGGACAAACCTGGTCTTTTAGTACTAATTGTTATAATAGCAACATTTTAACCTGGTTGTTTTGTTTTGTCAATTTCCCTCTGTATACGATCTGCACCTACAAAGGATGTTCGAAACATTTTTGTATGATTATAGCCAACGGTATTTTGGAGGGGGGTCTTTATTTTAAATTCCCGGTCTGATTTAGTTAGAAGTTGTGAACCTTTATGGAAGTGGCTTCAGTGAGTGTCCCCCTCACCTTTCAGATTTGTTTGTAGAATGAAAGGTGTTTAGATGAACAAATTATGCTACCATTTGCACCAAGTTTCAAGTACACTTTTATCCATAATTTGTCATTTTTCAGCTGTTAATTTGAGCAGGTAAATTTACATGTAAATGTAGGGTTAGTAAGAGAGATACAGTAAATATGAAGATAAAGATAAAGGCATGTTTGAGAAGGAGACTCTCTTTCTAGAATAGTTAGTAACTCTTAAGATATTTCGTCAAACTATTTCTTGAATTGGTGCATCTCTGTTGAGCTGAAATCATTTTTGACCTTCCCGGACTTATTTGTACGTCTCCCCCAATGGTATTGGTGTCTTGATATTACTATAGTGTAGGCTCAGTCCTGTAGAGTAACACTGTCAATGTCGCGACACTAGTTACTGGGATATAGGCATAACGTTAGTAGCATAACCAGTACTAAGTAGAATTATGCTAGTGTTAGGTACTTGTTTCTTCGTTAGACCCAACAATGCTGCTTCCGTTGATCTCGTTGATTGGAATCGAAGGAAAATTAGTGAAAGTTGGCCTTTTAATTGATAAATATGTTGCTGTGAGAAGATCATTTCTAAAAGATATCTCAAGACTATTCTTGATGTCAAGTAAAGGGTGTGATTACTTCGAAGAGGGGGATATGACGTGTACATGTACATGGTTCCGTTTTTTTCTGTTTAGTTGGCCTACTGACAAAACAACACATTGCATTTTAAACACAATCGGGAAGGGTATGGCACAAAATACGCAGAAATATTGCTCTCTATGGATGGTTATAAACATTTTCCTCCGTTACTTTCCTTGATCATTGATACAAACTGGTTTCAAGTTGATCTAATAAATGTAAATATTAATTGATAATTCCCAAACAAAAAAATCCAACTTTATAACGTTACACATAACATGTGATCATTATACATTGTCAGCATGTGACGTATCATTGATGTGAAACAAGTGCTTATATCAGACGTTGGGATAAAGTATCGAAAATAATATTAGGATCAAAATATAGAAAGCTCAGCTTTAACACAATTATCCTAGTAAAATGTGACAAATAAATCTCGTATCCTAAACTATACACATAATCCACAGTGATGATTCAAAATCATTCTATGTACTAAGAGATATTGGCAAAGTTTGAATATAGTTATTTTGTACAGGGAGAAAGAATGGTTATCTAAAATGTGATTAATGAAAGAGCGGCCAAGGTATAATAATTTAAGCATACGGTATACATACCGAAAGGGTAACGGTGAAGAACGGAACATCCGACAAACAGACAATGTGATATGTGTTCAAATAATATGGTAACGATACAATCACATAAAAAATATTAACTATATATGTAGTTATTCATGCACACACAAATGAGCTGATGATCCTTATTATCGCATGTTCTATGGTTGTAGGGGGATGGCTGCTGTGTCGTCACCTGATACGTATTTGAAGAATAAAATGCGACAAATGCAAAGTATACTATAGTACTTTAGAAAATGGAAAATCAACGTGTGTGATAATAAAATAATTAGGATTTTATTAAAATTGTACTGTGTGACTATTGCTGGTGACAATATTATATGCCATGGTCTTTTGAAGGGGGAGCAAGTAATACGATTTAGCATTGATTAACTTTTAGAGGGGAGCCTAAATAACCAAACTGGACCAGATGGTTACTGTGTAATTGTCTCATTATCATAATTTCATTTAAACATTTTAAGGGGCTGGGGGTTTCCCTCATTGCCCCTATGACCAGCCGCCACAGACGCGGACCTCTTTGGTCATTTCGGTTACTATATGTGGAAATCTCGTTACAAACTAGTCACCACCTCTTCTATGTATGTTTCATATACAACCTATCATTTCATGACAGTGGGAAAGGAAAGGGTACCGCATTATTCCAATCTTGGTATGACAAAATATAAATACAATATCAACCCCGCCGCCATCACCGAGGCTTGGTTGAAAAGATAATAAAACTGGCAATGCTATACTGGTGGACATGGCACTCTTGGGTCATGAATATCTCACCAATTTTCATATTTCCCCTATTTTTTACTGATATCCTTCCTCTGTGTTTATCGACCCCTTGCCGACAATATAATTAAACTGTTACCCTGTGTTACTGTTACCCCAATGAACAAATCAGCTGTGTATCATGGTTAAGTTGTCATCAAATGTGAAATACGAATACGCTCTAACTTAGCTGCTACAGACGAGGTGACATACATATCGTTCCTACTAGCGACAGCCAGCACCTGCAAAGCGACAATTCAGATCTCCGTCTTATATTAATAAATTAACACAAAATCATGCCCTTCGTAGTTTTATATATTCCCATCTTTCCATCCACTTCCCCTTGTAGTATAGTAATATATTAATACATTATTTATAGTTAACTGTCGTGACGTCACAGGGAAATATATCAAATATATCCAGTGACTATAATGTTTTATGATTTCATTCCAGGTCAATACGAGAACTTACGTATACTTTACTCCAGTCTCTTTCATTTCATTTATTAGTCTGGAATTATCCTTCCAAAAGATTGAATCTCCAGACCGGTCGATGGCAGGTAAGAGTTTATTCAACTTTCTTCCAGCTAGTGAATATTATACAGTTATAAGTGATAGTCTGGTCAGATCATTTTAGCTATATCTGGGTTTGACTGATTTTATTACATAGTGAATGTATACATTTTTCAAGGAATTAGTAGGCTACTCACATTTTAGACAATTTCTTCCGATAATAATTAATGTGACGTATATGAGTGTTTATCAACTCAGGGTATAATATCAAGCTATAATTAAACATTGAAACAAATAAACCGATTATTACTGTTAACGAGTACCTTCGATATACCTTCATCTCAGTGTGTTTCCCATGACAGACAGGATATTTCCATCCTTGATATATTTTGGTAAAGGAATGAACCATCATGGCATTCGCTTAGCAGATTTGTATTGATTTCAACAATATTTAGAATATGTATAGGTTGTTTAAAAAAACGTCTATCGCTATAATCAGATAATGTGTTTTATATGTGTGTCTAAGCAGTATACTGTTTACTTGAGGTAATGTCAAGCAAATCGATGATGATGATGTTGTACTAGGTAGGTAGGTATAGTTATTTTACGACGCTAAGCTGCCACATATACATGTGGGAAGCCGAAGTGGCTTTTAACTT
>WXZC020000550.1:0-11656 GCA_011317855.2 Paelopatides confundens
TTTTAGGATCAGAGATTACAACCAGACTCAAAAACCTGTTTCTAAAAAACATGGAAAAATGTCAAAAATCCTTCACAAATAGTAATATTTATAATGGCCAGCTAGGTAGATATCAATCCAGTCGGAGTGGAGAATTAGCGATGGTGTCTTTAGGCACTATGCAGGGTCACCTTAGGTTGGTGACCCCACGTCCATTCTCTTATTTGAACCACAGTTTAGAGTAGATTAAGTGAATTAATGCATATCAGATGTTGACCAGGTAAACTATAGAAAGGCGATGTAAATATCTATTTTCTAAGCCTAAGCTAAATGTATGCATTCGTATTGTAAAAGAAGAGTATTGAACAAGAATTTGGTGATAGCCTATTTTAAATACAAATATAAGGTCTACTTTCATTATTCTGTGTAACTGGTACAAAGCACATTATTTGCATTTGTTTTTTTGATTACTCATTCCGTAACAGTAACCATGGCTGTGGTTAGTTTTACATCTCTTGTCCGTGTGCTAAATTCTCAAAATATCAGTACACTCCCACTCTACAACAATCTAGAAGCCAATCAGCATAGACAAATCCCCAAATAAATAATATCCATAGTCGTTTGAGTATTATAAAAACCGCCCAATGGCAGTTCAACAAAGGATATATTTGATTATCGAATACTTTGATATCTAGCATGAAACTAACCTTCGTCTCTGACTTTATTATTATATTACTTCAGTGAAAACAAGGATTTACCCACATGTTGTTATGTTAACGACCATTTAGCAAGGGCCATGGATTTGGGGAGCTATGGGAATTGGTCAAATCAAATATGACATAAAAAGTCCGGTAATAGTAATGTTAAATTATATCACAATCTACACATAAAATATCTCCCAGTTACATGTCTTCCGAGGGCTTCTCCATTGGACCCCATCAGGGATATAATAGTAGGCACATGGGTCCAATCCGATAAACTTTGCGTGAGCGGTACATATATTCCATTTCCAGTTTTAATAGCAATGTTAATCAAATGATAGCAAAATGTGTACATCAGAACAACCCGCCCAATTGCCGAACGCCCTGGGATTTCGCCCCTCTGGTCCCACCTCTCTCCTTGACTCCATCCCCTCTGGTCCCACCTCTCTCCTTGACTCCATCAGGGATCATCGTGAGGGGCCATATACACCGCAGCTTCTTGTTCCGTTTTAATAGCAATGTAGACATGTTAAACTATAGCCAAATTTATATATAAGATATTTATTTGTTTATTGTTTATATGTATATAACACATTTTAGCTTGATGTCAGGTTATTTAATTAAAATTCCGGTGAAACATAATTAGACTATATTCATATCATGTTTGTATTTGATCAGTTTAACATGCGTAGCTTAGTGTTGGAGAGCCAAATTCGTGTCTCCATTTTATGGTTAAAATGAGTTAAAATACCATTATGAGTATGATTTCAATAGTTCAAAAGCTCTTTCAGCCCTGACAGGTAGTTTCCAATCACATTACCAGAATGAGGTATTCCTTTCACCAATTTTTGGATCACTCGCAAAGAATTAGACCAACGAAAATGAAAACAATAACAAACCGTGTCAACAGATTTATTTACAAACATTTGTTACTTAAATGCATCATTCATTATACACTGTATACTAAACCAACATTATCATTAAAATTAACCAACGGTGCATGCGCTTGAGCAACATTTTAAAATCAGACTACAATGTTTCAAATCTGTGAACCACGGTGTTTGTTATTTTTTACATTTTCGTTGCCCTTTGCGAGAGCGCCCTTTTGGAGGGGTGGGACGGGAGTTGGTTGCCTCTGTGTGTAAATGTGATTGGACACTATACATCAATGCTGGAGGAACGGATTTACAATGTTATCATTCGTATCGGTAAGTAACTTAATCAAACTCCCAATAGGACTTTAAGTTTAATTATCGCTTGGACTGATAATATTTGTCATGACATCGTGGGTAGGCCCTACTCTTCAGCAGTGGCGGCGGCATGATTTTTGGAGTGGGGGAGACGATCGTACATGGGGCCATATCATTCGGTCCGACGAGGACATTTTCTTGGTTTTTTCTAACACGTGTTGGTAGCTTTTTGGCGATTTACCGATAGTTTTTCGAAAAGCAAAAACAAAAGGTTTTTTCAATTTTACGGGAACGAGATGTCGGATAGCGGGGATTAGTGTTAGGTGTGATGAAGTAAAGACGTAACAATATATCGATGTTCGGCTGGTGGAGTCTCTACGGCGGAGGGGTAAGGTATGGTACAGTGAAGGAAGAGCCCTTTTTTGGTGGCTGACGTGTGCCTCAATGATCCCCCTGGCGCCACCACTGCTCTTCAGTTCTGCTGCAGGAATTGCTATGAAAATGGGTAAACTACAATACACAATACCACATGTACTTAGCAAGGGATCGTTAGACTAACTTGTACAAAACTTGTACAAGTCTAACCGAGTAAATGTGTATAGCGTATATGAAAGATCACAAAGACCGCGGGCTGGATGATTTATCTACCCACTTTTCTACAACAACACAATACAAAAGTAAAAAATTAAGAGAAAAAATGTGGGGTATATATTTCATTTCATTTCTTTTCCAGTTTAATGGTAATGTTAAAGGGCCTAATGTGTTTGATTACAACCCGATTACCAATTTTAAAATGGTCTCCTCTTTCATCACTGACAGATAGCTCTCAATTACATGTTCAGAATGAGGTATTTCTCTCCACAATTTTTGAACCCCTCGTAACACAAATCCAAACTATAACAACCGTCTCAACATATTTGTTTACAAACATTACCCTTTCGATTAAAATATGTTACTGAACCATCAATCTCATAATGTTAACCAATGTGAGATCAAAACAGCAAACTTTTAGAGGTCAACAAAGGTTAAATTCTGAAAACTTTGTGAATACGATGGCTCAACAAGTTAAGCTTGGGTGAACGTCATATTTAGTCAAACTTCATATGTGCGGTATATATGTACGCAATCAGTGAAGAAAGAACCATGTTGATCAATTGAATCAATAATGATGAAAGAATGAAATTTGTCCAAGGATAATGTAATGCTCTTCTATCAAAATTGGCAAGGAATCACAAAGCATGCTGGTTTTCTGGTTATTTCATTTATTAATTTCCAGTATGAAAAGGACATCACAATTCACAGTAAAATTTAAAACAATAAATACAAAATTAGTAAAAAGAGTTAAAGATGCTAGCAAGACTTTTAAGATATATAAATAAAATGTTTCAGAATAAGTGAAATATATACATGAAAATGCTAATAGTTCACATTACAGTAAAGGTTTAACGCTATAATGTTGTAGATATAAGGCAGTCTTGTAAGTAAAATAACTTGCAGATTCTGTGTTTTGGTGCTATAGATTTATTCTTAGATTATAAATAATTTACATCGCCTATCTATACTTACCCTGGTCAACATCTAAACTGCATGATTATATGATAATATAGCTCTTTTTGGAGATAATTTGCCATTAATTTATGCAGTTGGGCCGCCTATGCAGCGAAACATGGGCATTCGTGCTCATTCAGATTCCTCCAGGTTTTGCGTATGAAAACGGATTTTCTATACTAGTCTCTTATACAGGGAAATTTGTTTTTCTTCGGATTTTGACTTTTTTGATCGGAACCCTGCGGAACAAAAATACTCAAGTTTGGGAGCTCAAAAGAACCGAAGTCTTTGCCAAAGAGTCTTCAGAAAAGCCAGGATACGCAGTACTCCGCAGGATTCCGATTAACAAAATGTATAAATCCGAAGAAAAAAGTTTTTTCCAGTATATGAGAAAATCTGTTTGTATACGCAAAAACTGGAGGACTCTGAAGGAGCGCATGACTACGCATGTGCCTCCACATGGGCGGCCCAACTGCATACATTAACGCTAAAGTATATCCAAATTGAGGGAATAATGCCATTTAGATGTTGCCCATGGTAAGTATATAGGCTCGTAAATACCCAAACCAATAAGTTTTGGGGATTGTGAAGTAAGCCCTTCGGTAAAAGTAAGATTATGGGCAGGAGTCGACGGCCTTTACCGATTGTTTTTTCGGAAAGATCGGTTAAACAAGAAAGAGCACCACCCTTATATAACCGAGCATCGGTTAAATAAGCAATCGTGGAACACTTATTTAACCGGTGATCGGTTTAATAAACAAGAAGAGCGTCACCCATATATAACCGACTATCGGTTAAATAGGCCCCAGCTTTATTTATCTGGTCAAATATAGTCGATCTAACATATCGATGAAATGCACGACTACTGATACGGTTATTGTGACAGTACATGTACGAGTATCTGCATCACCACTGGAGACAGACTATACTAAATTGCTTATATATTAACTATTTTTTCTCTATATATTAGTCATGATGGTATATTTATCCTATGTGACCAATAAAGGAAAACGCCTACATTGTTCATACCAATGTAACCAAATAACTTATAGTACGCCCCATGACAATATTTGAAGAATAAATAATCAGAAAACTACATAGCAAAATCTAAAATAATTAAGCTATTCACAGATTTGTAACTCTTTATACCTTTAGTTAAATGTCATCGAGAGACATTGCTGAATGGTGATGTGATATATTCAAACCATCGTGTTGAACATGGTACAATAAGATCTTACAGATGTGGTGAAGGTTTCTCGGTACAAGGAATCGATTCATCTACATGTGACGCAGGACAGTGGACGAGTGACCTTCCAGAATGTGTTGAAGGTGAACTATAACCGTTATGATTTTCTACATAATAATCAGTGACCATAGAAATACAAATCCGGTAAACTACTAACTGTGCTATCCTTCCTTAAGTCGATGGCGAAACATATTAACCATTTATTTGTATGGGTGACCGACATATTCTACAGTACATTGTAATTCGTATAATCGTGGATTTCCTCCCAGTTCCATTCGATACAACACGGAAAGCTCTTTAAAAACGAGGACTGCTCAGTTTAGGTGTATTACAAAATGTATCATATATAAACAAAATGCAATAGGTATACATTTACCATGATAATGTCTATCAAAGCATACGACTACATATTACTCATTTAATCGTTTAAATGTACATGAGGTATAATGTACTCGCAATATCTCTTATTTTATTCGATTGTTTTATTTGACAGGAAGTAAAACTAAAAGATAATTTTCTATTTACCTAAATACCAGATCCATGTAGCGAGAATGACATCAATGATAACGGATGGACTCTCACTTACGACACTGGTTCTTCAGGAGATAGATGGAGACCACCAAGTACAATTGCCAGATTAAGATGTCCAAATGGATATGAATGGTCTGGTCAGAAAACATGCCAGTTGGGAACTTGGCAAGGGAGTAGACTTTCTTGTAACAAAAGTATGTGGATGGGTTCATTAAATTGAACCGTTTTTATTGTACGCATAGTTTGTTATATTGTATTATTTAATTATCTACAACTACAACACGAATTCAAATTGTTCAATGTGTGGATAGATAATGTATCACTGACGATCCATTCAAAACATATGCTTCGCTTAGTCTGAGAAGTAACATTTCTTGCCATTTGTAGCTGAATTTGATAGCGATACAAACTTGGAGTGATCTCATTACTGTGTATAAGTCCCTCAATGAATACAACAATCTTATCGAGTAGAGGTCAAAATGCGCCGACAGGTCAAATGTTATTAGTATCCAATAAGTAGGAAGTTTTGACATGATATTTGTATGTCGTATATTAAGTACACAAACGTTATTGCTTTTTTTGGGGGAGAGCTTGAATCAATTTGGGTTAAGCAGAGATAAAAATGTGAACATTTTGCACGTTTTCTAACTCTGGACCAAATGGCCCTTCATTCCTGAACACACCACATGGACCACTACTTGTCAATGATTTGAGCATTTGTTGCAAAAACAATGTAAGACCATAGGAGCATCATTTTTCATATTTTCTATCAATGGGCCCAAATGGCCCTTAATTTCCAAGCACCACAAGTGGACCACTACTTGTCATTAATTTTAGCATTTGTTGCAAAAAACAATGCAAGACCATAGGAGCAGCATTTTTCATGTTTTCTAACAATGGGCCCAAATGGCCCTTAATTCTCAAACACCCCAAATGGACCACTACTTGTTAATAATTTGATAATTTGTTGCAAAACTCCATGTAAGACCAGAGGAGCAACATTTTACATGTATCTAACAATTGGCCCAAATGGCCCTTCATTCCAAAACACCCAAAATGGACCACTACTTGTCAATAATTTGAGCATTTCTTGCAAACATCCATGCAAGACCATTGGAGCAGTATTTTGCATGTTTTCTAATAATGGGCCCAAAGGGCCTTTAATTCCCAAACACACCAAGTGCACCACTACTTGTCAATAATTTGAACATTTGTTGCAAAAATCCATACAAAACCATAGGAACAGTATTTTGCATGTTTTCTAACAATGGGCCCACGACAGCCTTTGTCATCAAATTCCTGGACATCCAAATGAAGACCTACCCAATATTAAGTATTTTGCATATTTTCTAAAAACGGGCCCCAATGGCCCTTAAGTAACAGTTCATTACAAATTCCTGAACACACCAAAGGGACCACTACTCAGCGATAATTGTGCGCAACATTTGCTCAAATTCATAAATGTTTGTGGGAGAAGAAGCATTTTGCGGATTTCTAAACAATGACCCAAAATGACCCTTAAATGAGCTTTGACCTACAATTTCATGGACACCCAAATGTCCCACCACCCAATGATGATTGTGTCCAACTTTCATAACAATCCATAAAACATTGTATGAGAAGAAGCAATTTGCAAATTGTGAACAGACAGATAGATAGGTAGATATATAGATAGATAGATATATAGATATATATAGATATACGCCTTGTGATTGTATAAGCTCACCAGCTAATAACCGACCATCGGTTAAATATGCCCCAGCTTTATTTATCTGGTAAAATATAGTCGATCTAACTTATCGATGAAATACACGACTACTGATACGGTTAATGTGACAATACATGTACTAGTATCAGCATCACCATGGTAAGCCGCGGGCACACGAGACCCGGGGCAAGCAGCGTCTTGAGCTCCTTTCACAGGCGTGTCCATTCACGTTATCCTGAAAGCGGCAGCCTGGAGGACACCCTCTACTTTCGTCGCATGCTCCCTCTCGGATACCCTCGTGGCCAAGTGTAGACAGGTGATGTAAATTCCCCAAACTTTCCCGCCAAAACTGATTGGTTTGGGCCTTTATACTTACCCTGGGCAACATTCCCGCCATCCACCCACTGCGATGGGAAGCGTGCAGCCGTGCCTTGTATTCCACGTTGCCCAATTTCCTTCGGGGGATGGGCCCGGACTATCTCCCTTACTAGCTTCGCATGGAGGCTCTCCGGTATTCCCTCAGAGCATACGGACTTCCTGCTGACATTGCCTCCCTGGCGGCCGGGTCGAGGAGACCTTCCACTTTCCGAATTTCTCGATTGTCTAGATCCGGTCAGTGATTCGCAGAGAATGAAGCTGCTTCCAGTACTGCCTCTCTAGCCCAGGTCTTCTCCTTCCTGAAGACCATCTTCGACGAGGGAAAGTTGGTTAGCACCATCAGGATCTACCAGTCAGCCATCGGCTTCATCCACCTAGGCTTCCCTGACGGTTCTTCCCTAGGCGACAATATCGCCCTGGCGCCGCTGGCCGGGGCTATGTCCATTATCAGACCAGTTTCGCGGACTTTGGCCCCTTCCTGGTCCACGAACGCCGTTATGTAGTCACTCACGCGCCCCACCCCTTCGAACTCATGTCGCAGGCCTGTTTGCCGGACTTAACTCACAAGACACTCTTTCTTGTAACGGAGGCTTCAGTCTGACGTAGCGGCTGCCTTCAGGTCCTTTCTGTAAATACATGCAACGTGTTCGAGCCGGATGGGCTCAGGTTGGTTCCGGACTCTGAGTTTCTCTCAAAGAACCAAACCCTTTACTTCATCCCGGGGACATCTTTATCCCGAGATTAAGAGTTTCTCCTCCATCGCCGAGGACAGGTTATGGTGCCCGGTTAGGGCCCTTAAGTGGTACATACACAGGGTAAGGCTCCTTCCGACCTCCACCAGACTCTTCGTCCTTCTGCGGAGCCCCTACTCGGCGGCCTCAAATGATACCATTTCGCGATGGCTGTCCGAAGTGATCTTACCGCATGCCCGCCAGTTTATCGGTGCCATTCTACAAGTATAGACAGGTGATGTAAATTCCCCAAATCTTTCCCGCCTATACTTACCCTGGACGACATTCCCCCCATCCACCCACTGCGATGGGAAGCGCGCAGCCGTGCCTTGCATTCCACGTTGCCCAATTTCCTTCGGTGTGGGCCCGGCCTATCCCCCTTGCTAGCTTCGCAAGGGCAGGACCTAGTACACTTCTTTCCGCCTTAGCGGATACGCCCGCAGATACTCTCGTTACATCCTCAGAGGAGTTATACGCCAGATAGTCCTCTTCTAGCCAGGGTATGTGTGCTCGTTCTTTGGACAGGAGACACTAGCAAGACAGTAAGCATTCTAGGTGTCGGCGCTGCCACGTTCGAGACTCCTGATCGGAATATCAATGAATCAAGACTCCGCATGGGCCCCAGCTGCATACATTAACGCTAAAGTATCTCCAATTTGAGCGAGATTATATGTAATCATGTATTTTAGATGTTGGCCAGGGTAAGTATAGAAGTAAGTTTTTGGGAATCTGTAGGGGAGATTTGTTAATGTGGATTTGGTAACCAATGTGGGTGGAGAGCTGAATGACGATTGAGGACTTGTGTAAATTTTGTTGAAGTCATCAAACCCTGTGCACAGCAAACACCAACTGACATACTCGCGCATTCACACACGTACACACAAACATTTATGTTACTCTCACACCCAATGTGGTATGTATAGCGCATGTTTTTGTTTTATTATATGATACTGGTTATTGGTTCACAATAACCTACCTACTTTCAGGTCAATACAACAAAGGGTATAAGATGGGCAGCAATTCATACATGTTTTCTGTGCAAAATGGTCAATGAGGTACAATGTCGCATCCCATATATATTACATTTAGGGATGAGATAATAAACCCTAACATGTCATATTAATATGTAGATCAATTGTGATTTTTCAAATTATTTCATGTTTCACGAAACGAATACAAAATAACGAGAATTAAACTTTGTCGGTGTATATAATACATACAAAGCATATGCATCACCAGGAAGTGCACAATTTGTATCTTCCACTTGTAGCTATAATTGATTGTTTGTTAGCGATGGTCAGTATGGACGCATTGAATTCACATATTACGTTCAATATCATTGACTCTAGATAATTACACTTCCGAGAGTTAAGACGACCAGTCATTTTCGAGTAAGGCATCCAACGAACTTGGCTTAGATGTTTGCGAAGGAAAAGGGCACGTTTGGCGAAGTAAAGAAATATCAGTAAATGATAAAATTATATAATGTGATTATTTTATTTATTCATAAGCACTTTTTGCCTCTAAAATAACTTCCTCCTTTCAAATGCAACATGATCTCTTTAATGCATAACATTACTTTCTTTTCTAATTTCAGTTCAATGTCAACATGTCGGTTTACGATATGGTCGTGTCGCTTATTCAGTGGGTCCTCCAGAGCACGGGTCAAACCGAACGTTCACTTGTAATGACGGTTACCAGTTATCAGGCTCAGTAGGTTCTTCATGTGATGCAGGGCGGTGGACAGATGATCTTCCAAATTGTACTCAAAGTAAGACGATAACAACATAATCCTGTTATATTGGTTTGTATTGTTCGAACTCGTTTGATAGTATTGAATCATTACAAAAAAAAACGATTGTCAAAACAATCAACAAATGTTTAGACGAAAATTGGACCAAGGAGCTGGCTTTGACATATTCTACATTAAGTACCGTATATTTATTTATATGGTATGTTTTTAATGCATGTTATGCACGACTGTGGTAAAGACGACAGTCATTTATATAGGTCTTGATATGCAGTATGTGGAAATGCCCTTTTTTGGCAAACCAAACTTTCACTTATAATGAGGGTTAACAGTTATCCGGCTTTGTAGATTATACATGTGATGTAGGTGATCTTCCGGATATTGTACTGAAAGTAAGATGACAACAACATAATCCTGTTTCGTATTGGTTTATACTGTGAACTATTTTAATTTTAATGAATCGTTAAAAAGAAGAAAACAAAAAATAACACAAACGAACAATTGTCAAAACAATCAGCAATATTTTTAGACGGAAATTGGTCCAATGAGCAGGTTCTTACATATTCTCCATTAAGTAGTTTCTTATACACTCTAAGAAATATTTCAGAGAAAGTACACAAATATTGGTCGATAATATTGCTAAAAGTTTTGGAGCTATAGCACGTGAAACATTTTAACAGTTTTTTGTCCACTGGACTTAACACATGCCTTTCCTAAATTGTTTGGCAACAGTTTTTTTTTTAATTGTTGGGCAAATTTAAATTTGCTCATGCTTTATCACTCTTCATTTTACCAATATTAGAGCAAACATTATTAAACTATTTATATGCAGGCGTCAATCGTAATAATTACCTACCCCCTCCTCAATACTTCACCCTATATTCACTCTGTTGTAAACTATTTTAAGATGGATATTCACCATTATAATAACATATTATGGCGAAGTCACCCATTGTTAAAATGATGTTAGATTAAGATTCACGTGGCGTCATTTGTTTAGGTGATTCACATCCTCAGACAGTATTATTAGGTCAAGATTTACTACCCAACAATATACAGCTTAAAGATACACACTAGATGAATAATTTATAGAGTGCCAATATGCTTTATTATTTGATTGATGTTACCACTAATTTTGTAACAAGTTACGATGAACAGTGCAGACGCGTAACCAGGAAGAATTCGATTGAATCACCTTACAAACAAACCATCGCATTAACAACAATATATATCAAACGTCAAAAGGGTATAAATATGACAAATGTTGGCCTATGTGTTTGATCATGTGTATACCATTGAATTATTTTGGCTGAATCCTATGTACAGATGTATGATGAGTGCCACGTGAGATATAAGCGTGTTTCATGTTTGGTTTTCACCGGCTGAGACTCGCAGATTGGCCGCTCAGATGCAAAGTGGATATTCTAACCACAGTTGTTTATTTTATTCGCATGAACGCAGACATGTCAGACCCTGTGTTACATGTGAACCGAGCTGGTATTCCTAATTAAGTTTAGTAATTCGTCCTATATTGTAGAAGAAAGTACATTACTAAACACAGGTATTAACAAGTTGCTGATTCACGCGGCCCCTTAACAACGCGTTCGCGAGCGTGTTGTCTTTCCCCGCAATGCGGGACGCCCTGACGAGAATGTCGTACTGATGGCACCACATCAGTAGGGATCACGCCACGCGACAGAGGCTCGGGGAGTGAGTCCCTCTGTCGGCTGATGTAGGTTACTGCGGTAGTATTGTCGGTGACGGCTCTCGTCAGTGCCTGCAGTTCCAACACGTTTATTTGCTGGGTTCTTTCCTGCTGCGACCACTTTCCTGAGAGGGTGCGACTTTCGCAGAAATCCCCCTACCAAGAGAAAGAAAGAGACTTCAAGTTACA
>WXZC020000551.1:0-11653 GCA_011317855.2 Paelopatides confundens
AATCATGAAAACTTTGTAAACTTGGCATCTCTAGAAGGAAAATGTTGGCCAATCCCTTTCTTGGCATGTGGATGTACCTCATTGAATAGAAGAAGTGTTATATTTTTGGTGGAGGTTAAAGGTGATTTGAGGTCGCAAGAGGACAACATTTAAACATATTTTAAACATGATATCTGAAGAAGGGAGCATATTGTTTTTGGTCGAGGTTTAGGGCCATTTGGGGTCACCACCTAATGCACATAGACATACAAATATAATATATTCAGCATATTGCATAATCGAAACCTCGATGGCCTTTTGTATTTCTGGTTTGTAATACCCCAACCTCAATCTCGTATAATGTAAACTAGACCAGGTATGTTCCCAGTAGTTACTAAATTGAGGCTTTAATTAAACATTATGCAATAATACACGATACCGTTATGCATAATAAATGTTGTCTTATTCTTGCAAGTGTGTTTTCATAAATATGTAAGTAACGCATTTGTGAAATATGCGTATATGCGGTATGCTTCTTGCGCTTTTTAATACACGTATTTGATAACAACTGGATATGATAATTTACTTTTCTACTTTTCATTTACTTTTCTGTCTAAAATTGTACACCTTTAAATTATAATCATTATACTATTTTTGTCTTTTAATCTCGTTTGATTCATACAAACCATTACATGTCTTCCCCATCCGTTGTATATTAAATAAAATATTCGTTTGAATAACAAAACCCATATTTTGTTTTCAATATCAAAATCACAATTAATTATTTAAATCCTTTAAATCTTTCTGTTAATAACACCAAACCTTTCTTTTGTCACCACCCGTTATACCAAAACACTTCATATTACACTGGTCTAACTGCTTTCCCAAAATGATTAAACGTACATACATTATCCTTGAAAAGTTGAAGGCTCCCTACGACCGTGATATATGCGAGCAGCCGTCCGAATGGGATTCCCCATCTCATAGTTCATATGCGGAATGTTCCCCCTTATGGTATATATATGACAAGGCGCCACCAGGATGGTACAAGCACGGGCTTCAAAAAAAGTCTAACCCGGGAGCGATATTTGAAATCACACAACAATTTCCGATGAGCGACGTCGTGATTGGTCGGTTGATATTGCGCAAACGGGCATGTGTGCGTTAACGAGAATTATAAGTATATTTGTTGTTTCTCTCTTGTTTCGCCGCATGCAACGATGAGAATAGCTTTGAAAGATGGCATGCCAAAATCCTGCCCTTACATCAGTGACATTTCTTCTTCAAAGCGCCCTCAATTTAATCCACTCACTCTTTCGAATTAGACTGTGTCATTATTTGTTTGCATTTGAAAAGAGGATAATTCTACTGTCTTTGTTGAAGATGATTTACTATATAGTAGAATCAAACAAGGTTTTCATTCAGAATATTAAGTAATAGTATTTTAATAATTTGAACATTTGTTTCTTGAGAAAATATTCCTAAATATCGGCGGAAGAACGTATGGATTAATTGTATACTCCCATTCTTTCAAAAAAACTATGGCGTCCTTCCTATGATGCGGTACATATTGATTATCATTCTGACTATCATTCACACATACAAACAATTATGGCTTCATACTCGTATGTGTACGCGAAAATTTAAAACGGTCACTTGTAAGTTGTTGCATTGATGTAAAGGTTGACGACTGTGCGGAGGCACTCGATTCGGTATGATTCTGGGCATTATGTACCCATTATGTTCTGAAACCGGATCAGCAATGTTTTCGCCGAGCCTCCCCTTGTTGACTAATGGCAGCCACCCAACCCAGAGCCCTACTCGCGTCCTCCAAACTCCCCACCTCACACGAGTTCAGGCAATATGTGTCGTAGAAAACCCGGCTGTCAAATTGGTAAGCACACCACTACGGGTTGTAACATAGTTATCCCTAATGTTAATTATACACTAAAACCTCCCCATTGAATTGCGATAGTAGTCACGTTATTTCATTGTAACCTATGTAATGGCGGTAATATACGTTGGCGAGACATGGACCAGATTTCGCCTTCGTTTTAACAATCATAAAAATACTATTCGTGACAACAGTACCGGATTTCCGGTTATTGAACATGTCAATCTCTCATTTTAACCTCACTAACTTAAGATGCACTCTTATTTCTTCGATTTCTTCGTAAAGTCACAGAGGTCAAATTGATCATGAAACTCGGACAAATATCAAGTACCAAGCAATACGGAGAAGCACAGCGAAATAAAGATATGTTTTTTATCCAGTAAAAATGTCAATTAACAAAATATTAGTCGTCAATGACCGTGTACGCTGACGATGCTTCGGATTATTCTAGGTCAATGAGGCTATTAACCAATATCCTAGTAAACTTACTATGAATTGTAGCCTTTTCTTTAATGAATATTTATATATATGTAGTAAAACCCATGTTAGGCAAAACAACAAAACAAGTGAGATGGATCAGGAAATGACATTACAATCAGTTAAAACTAATTGATTTTCTGCATAGTCTGCCAATATTAATATGGTAACTTTAAGGTCACATCCTAAATCAATTTGTTAATGCAGCAACCATCGTCAATATGATATGCGACAGAGATAAATGGGACTCAAATAGCCTTTGACAGAGCATTCCTGAAATATTCCCAATGACTCACTATTCCACAATAATTATGAATAACTACTTTTGCAAAATATCCATGTAAGCCACTATATAACTTTGACCGAAAATTCATGAAACATGCCAAATGACCAACTACCCAACAATAAGACTGTAGGAGAATTTTGCATGTTGGCCCAAATGAGCCTTTCATGACCGTCGGTCGAAAATTCCTGAACACCCAGAATGACGCTCTACTCATCAATTATGTTGGCCAACTTTGATCAATGTCAATTTATTTCCGTGGGAGAAGAATCATTGCTTGGAATTTCAAAACTGACCTCAAATGACCATAAATAGATGTCCTTTGACTTCAAATTCTTGAGCACCCCCTGATGTTCTCTTAATCAAGGATCATTTTGTCCATCGAAATCCATCATTGCATGTGCGAAGAGGAAGATTTAAGTAAGTCTGGACAACCACATAAATATATAGACGAGGACGATCACAACAGTCTCAAGCAGCCTATAACTGACATGAATCTAAAACAATTCACATTTCTCTAGATGGTCAATACTTTTTGTAATTTCGATAGTCAAATATAGCATCCCCCAATAATCACATGAGCACAAACATTCCTTCATTCCTTCGTGGATCCCACAACAGGTTTCTACCCTTTACTACTCTTTGTTACTGGTTTCCTTCCTCTCATGAGGACAACACTCTCCCTACCATGAATATTAAACACGTTCTTTGTGAAATCGTTCACTATATTACAAGAAAGATTTTCATGTTATAAACATATTGCTGGTTTTGGATCGTCCTTTCATTGTACAATCCAAAATATATCAGGACATAAGCCATGCAGTTACTATATTCCTGTTTGAAGGTTCAAAACATGCCTCTCTATGACATCGCTGCACCGGTGTACCCATGATAGATAGTGAAAGCAGCAGTCGGGTATATTGATATACGCACATAAGGTGATTAAACTTTGAAAACCGTTATGTTTATGCTAACAACCAACTACGTATTTGTGGACTACACCGCATAGCGAAATATCTTACGCAATAAATGTTACGACAGGTAGTTCGTATGTTATTTAAAGTTTGTCTTAAACTCTGTATGCGAAGTTATATCATTTAATATCAGCCACGAACTTACATACAAATACACAGTATATTTGGTAGGCAATGTGTCAAAGTTTATACGTATTATAACTTTTGTACCATTTGTTTATTGTTTTTGAGACTGCTTGGTAAAGAAAGCAGGAAGTATGTATTCGAAACTAACTTGCCCAGATTCCTGGAAAAATGTTCGTCATGTAATAAAACAAAACCTGTTCAACATATGCGGTATGCAACAATTGAATGAAATGTTATCACTTTCACTTTACTTATTAAAACAAACACACCAGTTTATTGCTTAGCAATACGGACCTGTATTGAAGAGCAGGATTTATTGTTTTCGGCGTCAGTTATATGAATAAGAGGCCTGCAATTTTCATCAAATGAACAAGAATCGTATTGCTCATAATTTAATTTAAATCAATCATAGTTCCATGCTCATGTGCTGTATTCACATTTTTTGCGGTGTGATGTCACCATGGCAAATGTTTGTCAAATACTTTTCTTTCTTTTCATAATTTCATTGTTTATTTCTCCAATGTACTCTGAATTCAAGATTTCGTCAAAATGCATATTTCCTAGAAGAATATTTTCTTCCCTTTGTGAATAAATGCTTTGCTCAGCTCAGTTCCCATGATGATATAATTAATTCAACTGTTGCCAAATAGATACATACAATTTCGCAAATTAAAAACAAAATCATATTTTTCATATCAATCACGGTGTTATGACGGATGTGATTTTCACAGAACATTTAAAATCGATATTTCTTTTCGATCACAATCGTAACATTTGCAGTCATTATGGTGTGTCTCAATGTGTACAACACATTCCTTATAAACATGATATATCAATAAGGAATTATGGACAGATCTGGTACATGACATATTGAGTAAAATATGTTTACTACAGGGGCGTTTCCATGATTTTGTGATGGGGGAGGGGGGAGGGGGGAAGCACCACTGCGGGAGTGGTCTAAGGGATGGGGTGTTCCCCCACTTTGATTTTTGTTGCTTGTATAAGTGTGCCTAGATGCCAAATAATGCTATTATTTGCACCTTTCTTAGTGCATTCGTTTCTAAAATGTGTTTCATTTTAAGCACAAAAATGTGTCAATACTGGTAATTATCATTATCGGTATAGGCCTAGGCTAGCATAAATAGCGTTGGCGGTATATGCCTAAGCTAGCATAACTAGCGTTGCCTGTATATCCCTATTCTAGGCTAAATAGCGTTGCCTGTATAGGCCTAGGCTAGCTTAACTAGCGTTGTCGGTATAGGCCTATGCTATCCTAACTAGGGTTATCTGTATATGCATAGACTAGCATAACTAGCGTTGTCTGTATAGGCCTAAGCTAGTCTAACTAGCGTTGTCGGAATAGGCCTAGGCTAGTCAACTATCGTTGCCTGTATATGCCTATACTAGCCTAACTAGCGTTGTCGGTATAGACATAGGCTAGCCTAACTAGCGTTGTCTGTATATGCATAGGCTAGCCTAACTGGTGTTATCGCTACAGCAGCGTAGATATATCTCATACTTTGACTGTGGATGTCCCATGTTGAGTCCAATAAGTTTAATGTTTTTGGTGTATGTTAATGGTCACTTAACGTCACCAGACGGCAAAATGTGAATTCCTTTTTATTCACAGCATCTCTAAACACACTTTACGAATTTTATGTTTCACTTTGCGTAGAGTTGGTAAAATATTTGTTTACGTTATAAAGAAAAACAAGCTCTTTGTCCATCTGCTGTAATGACGTCATTCACTCTGCTATTGCGAGATACATTGATACAAAATTACAGAAAACTTTTAAATTAGCAATAAAACATCATTCAGAAGTTACATATTGATGTTTTAAAAATCAATTATTAAACAGTTCAGTTCTGTGTCGATACATCCCTATCAATTCCTGATTATGGGGTACAGGATGTAGATGTATATATTTGTGACAATGTAAGTAAAATACCATGTGAATTAGTTCTGATGTTTAAATGTAATTAGTATTGCCACAATATGTTAACATACTAAAATTGCGTTTAAAAGTAAAGTGCTAAAAAAGTTTTTTTTTCAAAAATACTATTCATAAGACTCGAACCTTGCAAATATTTTTTAGACATTGATGAGTATTAAGTAAGACAATTACATGTCTCTGAGCAGAAAAATTCATGAGGACTTTTGATATCATGACAGTGAATATAAACATATAAGACAAAAACAGAGACTTAACTTCATAGCAGTATGGTATTAGTTCTTACTAATGTACTCATATATAGTGTAATTACAATAACAACACGTGTAACATAAAACACAATATATAGCGCTAGACAGGGTGCACACAAATAGGTTTACATGCATTAACAGACCGTTTGAATTTATAGTGGGTACAAAACAAATATGATATAGCACAAGTATTTGAGGTAAACTGTAAGTGTAATATTAATAATACGCATTAATAATCAGCATTTCCAAAACTGGAAGTGGTGGTACTCATGCAATCAACTCAGTTTCAGTGACTCAGTATTGAGCTATGATTGAGTACCCATAAATTGGTTGGACTTTAAGTCTCATAAAGTGTTATCGTATATGTCTATGTGTTTATACCTCTGAGGATTGTTAGCAAGAGCTAAAGCACCTTGGTTATCACAATATAGTGTAACAGAGTTAATCAAGTCAAAACTTGTCATGCTCCTCAATAACTGTATCAATAATTGTTCTTGTTGGTTAGCCGATCTTAATGCCATATACTCGGCTTCACACGTAGACAATGTAAATGTACGTTGCGTTGTGCTTTTGCATGATATTAGTGGACCGTCAACATAAAGTTGAATACAATAGCCCGTCACACTACGACGATCTTCACAATTGCCCCAACTTGAATCACAGAAACCAATCAAATTTATGGGTTCAGAAGACTGTTTGGAAATCAAACTTTGGTTGATTGTACCCTTCAGATAACGCAAGACATGCCGTGTGGTCTGACATGTGTTGTGCCAACTTTGTAACAGTATAACGCAGATTAGGTCTGGTTGAGGTCATAACATATATCAGAGCGCCAACTACCAATCTCTCTGTAGAGTCTAACATCAGCGAACTATATCTGATCTTCATACCTATCAACAACTTTGTCTACACTCATTTCACAAGGAGTGGATCGTGGTTTACAATATTGCATACCATATTTTTCTAGCATTTTCCTATGTACTGGTTTTCCTTGATCAAATCACCTTCCAGAATGAAATGCATAATGAGAAACATCGAAAATTCCCCAAAGTCTTTCATTTTGAATATGCATGTTAATTATTTCGAAACATTTTCAATGTGGAGTTACTATTGGTTACAATGATAATGTCACCAACCCAAATAATAACGATTGTCATATCATTATTGGTATTTCTAGTATATATACAATTGTCAGAAAGTGATGGGGAGTAATCCTGGTCAATACCATAGGAATGCAAAAGACCATTATTCCAGTTATACAACTTTGCTTTAGACCATACTGCAAACCAACTTTTCTCCCTTTTAATCATTACCTACAAAACTGTCGGGTTGCTCTATATAAAACTCACAATTTATTAGCGCATTCAAACATTTGAACAGCTAATTACATCATTAACCGGATGGATGCAATGCGCGCTGTCGGGTAGAACGTCTCATGATAATCAATATCAGGTAATTGGGAATACCATTTAGCAACAAAGCGAGCCTTATACCATTACGCGTAGCTCTCCTGCATTTCCTTGGTCCCCGATACCGCAGTTTTCATGGAAAAAGTGCTGTAATAAAACCTCCAACCAGATTTGCAATTTCACCTTGAGCTGTCTTGCCTCGCCGGTACTGTTTACTCAGCTAATTCCCACGTGACTGATTTAGAAGCTCTATCATCAACAGTATCATAACATCAGAGATAACACAAAGTAGGTTAGTGTCTACATTATTACACATGTTAGTTGGTGGTGTTTCCCCATATTTAAAATATATATTGAGTTAGTTTGGAGTATGACACAGACATACATGTGTTATACGACTTATCGTTCTGTAAGGTAATACTCTGGAGAGCCATTAATTGTGTACAAGTAAGAGGCTCAATACATAATGTAGGACCAGGTTTAATGAAGGAACATTTTGCCTCATGGTGCACTGGAAATTGTATATAAATTTAAAAGTGATTCAACTAATGAAAATATAAACATCCGCCCTGATTCTTACAGTGTAAAGAGGGAGGATCGGGATAGGGAATGCTGGATATGGAGTTCTATATAATTTACATATAAATTCTTTAGAAATTCTATATAATTTGTTTAGACATTAATATTTTTCGTTGAATTTTTACTTTTTTAAAAGTATCTAGCACGATTTGATACATTATATATGAAACTAAGTTGCAAATAGGTGACCTTAAATGTCAAATTTGTATTTCCGCATGTAGCAGATAAAATATATTTCAAAGTTGAATTCCATTCGATTCTGGTAAAATATCCATATCGTATATGTATTTACGCTTATAGTAATTTTCTAGGCATGGTTCAAATGTCGCTATTTGTTATTTACTTGTTAATGTCACTATTTCAATGGGAGATTTTTTTGTTTCCCCCTATTGTTCTTACACACTATTTCCCATTGAAAACAAAGTACAATAATATTTCAGTGATACTATCGCATGTCTAATACTTTAATAGTGACGGGGCTCCATCATATTTGACATTAAACTTTATACTGTGGAGTACATTAAAAATAGAGGGTGTATGTTAATTTTCAATTAGGGGAAACATATTCTGATGTATTCTTTTGTTTTTGTTTCCCTTTATTGCTTTGTATGAATAAATTTCCCCTTAAGCTCGAATTCCAGATATGAATATAAAACCGACATTTTTGCAACTTAATTATGTGATCAGTTTTCTGTACTAGTCTCTAATTCCAGATATGGATATAAAACTAACATATGCCTGCTGCTTACTGACGTCATTAATTCCATGTATTGATACAAAAACAACCAACATTCTTGCTACTTTCTAATTTTAGATATGCATATAAAACCAACATGTCTGCTATTTAATGACGTCATTAATTCCATTGATGAATATAAAACCACATGCCGGCTACTTGATTATGTGATCAGTTTTCTGTATACTAGTCTGTAGTTCCAGATATGAACATGTAGAACGAACATACGTGCTACTCAATGACGTGATTAAGCATGTAATGTATAACTATTAGTTTGACCTCTTAATTTCTCAGCTGAAAACCCACCCAAGAAGAGAAGAAAAAAAATCTTGTATATATCCATACAAAAAAGTGCGCAAAATATATCATGCAACGATTGCTTTACACGTGTTTCAAGTTATATCATTACGATTTATGTTGAGTACATACTGTGCATTAGTGGAGTTCCCATGGGGATCATAATGGCAGCGTAGGCCCCAATATGTTAATCAGTACCCGCCGATTCCGTATTGAAAACAACCGTCCATAAATGCCCTCCTTCGTAAAGTGGGCAAAAGAGAGGGTACACGATATACTGCAAGTTAGGTTATCATTAACAAGTGAAGGGTCGGGGCACTTTGTATAAAATGTGCTCCAGTTTGTAGTAAGCCGTATAGGGAACTATTGCTGTACGAGGCTACTTGCAACAATAAATGCTGGATTACAGCTGTCACGCGGGCCTCTTTATTTGCCAACGACAGTAATGCCAATTTCAAATCGGGATAGCGTTAGTGTGTGAAGCGTACGAAAATATTTGGTTAATTTTGCCTCGGAAATTGTTTTGGCCCCTACGATTTTCAAAATCAATTCCAGTCTAAGTTTGTAACAACAGGCAAGTGTGAGGGGATCGTGAAATTATAGTGAAGCTCTCCAGCCGTGTTTTAATATATATATTTATATATATTAAAAAGTGCTCAATACTGTTGCAGTAGAGCTAATGTATATAAACATATATATTACAGTGTGCACTCGTTACTCCGCGTGTCACATCCGGATTGAACACAGACACATACTAACATCATTATATGCATTGCGTGAAATATAGTAGTAAAATATTAAAACAATGTGCGAAAACATGTTCGTAAAATGACACGACTTTTCTATAATTTATTAAGAATTTGTATGACATCAACGCATTTATACCTACCGATGAATAATTATATACGCTTCCAGATAATGATACATATATAACATATTTTACCATTGTTTACATCATATATGTAGATCATATTATTGTATATGCCAGTCCGAGCAATTCCATGTTTCGGGAGATTCTCAGTTTTCGGAGAAAGTCATTTTCCTCCGTTTTGGGAGAAATCTTATTATTGAAAAGAACGCCATCTTAAAATTAGCCATAAGTCAGCATTGCGACCATAAGCCTATAAAAGAAACAGTTCTTCTCCTCTTTTGGCAAAATATACCCTTCTATATGACCTTTTGATGTCTGAATATTCATATGTATGGTTGTCTTGACTACATATTTTTTTGTGCAATGATTGGTCCACCGTGCCAATTTTGTAAAATTCGCGGAAAAAGATAGTGAGTCCTGGTAAACTTTGTGATATAGAATAAGAATAGCCTTTCTGACCACGGAGTGTTGCGACCGTGACCGTTACTAGTTACTACTTTACAAAAATTTGGTTTTATTACTCGAGGATTTCAGATAGTAATCGCTGTATTATCCATTATTCATCATAACTAATAACATCAATATATATTTCCTATACTGAAAATACCATTTGATTACCGCTAGCTACCTACACACGCACGTATGCCTAACTTGTGTAGGAAGCCTAGACGTTTAATGTACATAGACATAGTGCTGCCACATATACATGTGTGGGAAGCCGAAGTGGCGTGTAACTTACACTTCATTTTACATCAAGACACCCAACTGGCCCACTCTGATACTTTAACGCTTTATAGCAGTAGGTCCATTTTTTAAGTATTGGCAATGACTCTGCCAGGAATCGAACTCCCAACCTCTCGGCTGCAACCATATGACACATATACTAACGACTAGCACAGACACCCGTTGTACTGTGATCTGAGTGATGAGAATTGAGTGTCACTCAGTCTAGAGTGTACCATAACTTACTGTAACCAGGCACGGTTATTAACTGTCACTACTCTGCATGAAACGATGAGAAGAGCCTTAAAATAGGGCAATTTTTGGGTATAAAATTCGTAAAAATATTTTCCTAATCATACATCTTCGTCATTATATTTTTAGGTAGTTGTAGTAGGCCTAAATATCCTCTTCTATTAAATCTTAGATCTAGGGCTAGTATATACCGCCTTGTATATAACGACACGAGGCTACTCAGACACAGGAAAGCGCCCTACCAGGAGGACGTTGCTACACTTACACTACACCGTCTGCGTAAGATAACGTAACTAACTCTCACAGTTGCCTAATAGTTGTATCAGCATCCGGGAAGGACTTCCACATGATTATATAGCAAAATGCGACTCATATCGCTGACTATGTATAGTTTTCCGACAACGAATGTGATCCCCTATGGAGTCAATGTATGTAACATATCACGTATGTAGCCTACGTGTACTTCGTTAACATTACATGGTTTACGTATGCAGCCTCAGCGATATGACCGTCGTCGGTAAACAATTTCACAAAATTGTAAGTTTTTTGCTACGTGATTGATTGCTCCAATTGAAGTAATCGCGAGGAGGGTCTTTTTAAAGCAACAAATATGATCGAAAGGTACACTTCCCTGAATCTTTCTGTAATTCTGTACTTTTGCCCATATTAGTACTACTACATCACTCTATGTACGTGTATTTGCCCTCAGTGATGGCAGCCTGTGTTATAGTTATAGTTATAGTTATTTTACGACGCTAAGCTGCCACACATTGGGGAAAGCCGAAGTGGCTTGTAACTTACACTTCACGTCGGGTGGCATTTTACATCCAGACACCAGACTGGCCCCACT
>WXZC020000552.1:0-11649 GCA_011317855.2 Paelopatides confundens
CTCGCCCAGGGTAGGCCATGTTAACACGTGGCCCCGGGCAATCGGCGTATTGGGCTCCTTTCGAGGACACCCTCTACTTTCGTCGCCGGCTCCCTCTCTAATCCTCTCGAGGAGTATCGTGCGCCCTTTCCAGCGGTCGAGCCGCCCGCCAGTTTAATTGTGCCATTCTGCAATTTAGATTTTGACCAGAGTAAGTATAGATATTTCATGTAAATTCCCCAAAACTTACTGGCTTAGGTATTTACGAGCGTCTATACTTACACTGGGTAACATTCCCGCCGCTCACCCACTGCAGTGGGAAGCGCGCAGTCGAGCCTTATATTACACGTTGCCCAGTTTCCGTCAGGAGATGGGCCCAGGCTATCTGCCTTGCAATATTCGTAATAGCGGGGCTTACACTTACTGCAGCCGCAACGGGTACGCCAACAGAGAATATCGTTACGTTATCATAAGAGTCATATGACAGAGAGTCCCCTTCTAACAGGACAACGATACGCCAGCAATAAAATAAGTATTCTAGGAGTATGCGCTGTTGCACTCGCAACTCATTGTCGGAATCTGAATGAATCATGACTGGGCATGGGAAACCGTGATCGATGACCCCAGCTGCATACATTACCACCAAATGGTATCTCCATTTGAGGTAGCTTAGAGGAATCATTCAAATTAGATGTTGCCCAGGGTAACTATATATGCTCGTAAATATCCAAACCTGTAAGTTCTGGGGAGTGTCACTGGTTTGTTCTATACAGTATTTACCATCCAAATATTACACTTGAAATAACCTAAATAGTGTTATTTATATTAACACCTCCTTGATAACGTATATACATACTGTACAGTGATCTGCATATCAATGGTGCTCGATTGATCATGAGGGTGACAATAATCAAACAGCCGACTATGCAATAAGTGCATTATAAGTGATATAAGTGTGTTATATGCATATAGTGTAGGAACCAGTGAAGGAAGGGTGACCAACCGAACTTGGGAGAGACCCTACCTACCCTGTTTGGAGCAGGAGCAGTAAGTAAATTTATTGAAAATTATTTGCAAAAATGTATGTCATCATATTTGGTATGCAGCTGTTTGTCTTAAAATATAACACATAAATATATATATTTATTGCTGAGCTTTTATACTTGAATATCCTACTGAAATAAGCGCCCATTGATTTGATCGAACTATTATGTAATATGCTTCCGATATAAATCCAGCTTACTTCTTATGAACAACTGCGGGTTTCATTTTGGTAGATTCTGCGGTGGTATTTCCAGTACATATCGTGTATTTCCTGTAGTTTCCTGTACAGTTCACGAAAATTTCCTGTACAGATCCCTTAAATTTTCCATAAAAATACCCGCGGGAATTTTTCTTCTGGATTTTGGCTCACGGGAAATATTTCCACTCTTAAATTTCCCCACAGAGAATATTTTATGCAGAGATATTTTCCCGTGGGCTATATCCCAAAGAAAATTTCCCGCGGGGTTTGTTATCTTTTTTGGAAGGGCTGCCCCAGTCCGATTTGTCTAACAACCCCTGTCCCAGTCTTTCTTTATGCTCTTTGTCAAGGCACCCCTGCCCCAGTCCATCATTGTGTTCGTTGTCCAACCACACATGCACCAGTCCGCCCTTATGTTCTTTGTTTTCATCCCCACCTGAGCATATAATATATATTACAGCGACTACATCCGGCTACTCGCAAATTGTAAACAATGACAACACAAAAACTTTCAAAAGTTTATTAAGGGACCAACTTAATAGCAAATGCTTCATCAGACCTTATGTAATTGGTTGTACTTAAAGTTTCGTAAGGTCGCTACCGTCAATATTACTAATACTCTACTTTCATTGTGGTTTAGGCGTAATATATGCCCCCCCCCCCAAAAAAAAATTCCCTATGGTATTTGCGTACTAAGGTATATATGCAGAGTCGTATACTAAGGTACAACACACGCGGTAGCCTTTCAATTGCCTTGTGTCAATAATGAAACGTTTAATATAAACAACAACGTATCAGAGGGTGGAAAACTCTTATAACACGTATAGAACCAAATTATCTTCGTTATAACACCAACTCACTGGAACAGAATACTTTGTAATGTTTACTGGAATCGTGAAATACTAAATTTCGACTTGGTAAAAACCATCAAATAATGAAACAAAATAGTATACTGTATTGTAAGAATGCATCTATATTTGTGATTAGTCGCAAAGTGTTTACACTACCCGTATGCTAAATTCTGAAGCGGGTATGCTTGCTTACCCAAACGATATGCCACCATTCTTTACGAAAAGTGGAATATTTAAAAAGTGTTTACGTTTTTGATACAGAGAACACCAGGGGTGGTCAAAGGTGTTTTTATCGACCTCTCTGTTTTTATATGATATATTTAGCATGCTCATTTATAGCAGTGACGGATATCCAGCGGGTATAGAGTGAGGATGCATGTCCCGGTCGAGCTACCCTTCCATTTTTATTAGAGGAATTACCCATTACCGATCTCAACTAATTACAATGCCACAGTTAATCCATTGAGGAAGCAAACATACTATAAACACACACATATTTCACATGCGGTGTGAAACTGTCCTCTCATGGGAAGGATTGTGAAGTCATACATAACACTACTCTGAGTTGAGTATATGGGTTATGTACAACAACTATACATAAGTTTCAGGTACTGTACTGCAAGATGTTCAAGAGGATAAATCATGAGTCACATTCATCCTTCAGTGACCTAGCCGGTCATTAAGTTTTGATTGTGTGTGTGTTTCTTTGTGTCGATTTTGGTAAAATATATTGACTTGACACCCTAAACAGGAAAAGAGAATGGAGTCATGGAATATTGCATGCTAACCCTTCATAGAAAACAATATTCCTTCTCTCACCCTTACCCCATAAAACCACATCCAGGGTGTAAATACGTTTTTCTTTAGACTTTTGGGGCTGCAATTCTTCCATGCCTCGGTATATACTATACGCCTCTATCTCAATATGTTTAGATCCTTTTTTACATTTCCGGAAGATTCCACAATTTATATTGGAAATAATACAAACAGTACAACATAATAACAAATAATACACTATTGGTGTCCTCCATGGTAAACTATAGTGGTCAAGTAGGCTACTGCTGAAATCAATTTAGTCATAAAAAGAAGTTTCAAGCAAGACTTTCTGTCCTCATTTCATGAATGTTAGAACATTGTTAGCACTTGATTACTAAGTGAGTACTCACATGCACAGTCCAAGCAAAAGCCTAAGATTGACACTTTATTTACAGTATGCTGTGAATGGTTAAAATACAGATTAATACCTTTATTTATAGTATGCTCTGCATTGTTAAACGTATGATTGGAACCTGTATTTACATAATACTAGGCATAGCTAAAAGTAGGATAATCACGTTTATATGCAGTATGCTATACATGGTTAAATGTAAGATTTACACCTTCATTTAGTATGTTATGCTTGGTAAAAACAACCGCTTCATTGATGTATCACAATGTGTTCAATGGCTTTGAAATGGGTGAGGATTGAATAATCCCTGTGTCCTGTACAATACTCATGTAGCTAATAGGACGATAATTGTTGCAAACGTTGGTTCTTTAAAATTAAAATCCTTTATCAGATAGAATGGAAATATATTGTTAACCATTTTGAGATACATATGGACCCAATAGGAATTTAGTATTGTGAGAACTGGATAGAGAATACTGAAGTATTATGAAGATAAAGGAAGCCTATCCAATTTAAATGTATACAAAAATAAATAAATTACCTATCAGGTGATGTAGAGTACGGTGACGTGCAAACGTAGTTTTGTTTTAAAATATAACAGGATACTTTTTATATTTCTTTCGTATACATTTATGCCCTCCGTGCATCCGGTGTTATGAGAACAGGATTGAAAGTATTGCTCAGCAAATAATTTATAATACTGCCAAATATTATGAAGATAAACAAAGCCTTGCTGATGTATCATGATACGAGAATAACAATGAACTATTAATATAATTTTATGTCATCCTAATTTCAAATTCCAAAGAGTCATTATAAACGATCATACAAGAACAACTGATACATTATTTCAGGTTTCTAGTATAGTAGAACACTGAATATCAAACCTCACACAGAAAGGATAAATGATTGGAAAAGTAATATTCTCAGAGGGTTCCGAATGGAATGTATATGTAAGCGCTTCTTAGACAAGTTCCAGGAATTATGGTTTCTGTGTTTGGTATATATGTTAATGAGACGGCGTTGATTCTGCCAGACTAAATCGGTCACTAATACATGTTTAAGTTATTATTAAACTATAATACTTTGAAGAGGAACTATTATCATTTATATGATGATGTATATGAAACTGGTAATACCAGATACCATAATACATTGATTTGCTTCTTGAATTCGCAATGGATTCGGAAATGGTTTAGACATGGGTGGGTTAGGGACGTGTTGAATTTTGCGGGTGTGGAGTGGCTACACCAACCCCACCCCATTGCATGGATTTAAAATATTAGCCATATTACATAACAGTACGTGCATGTGTGTGATGTATTAAAACTTAATAAACAGTAACACCACATTATTCTCCATTATTTGATCTCCTTTTTATGAAGAAGAACATTTTTCAAAATGGTAATTTAGACTCATAGCCTAGCACACTGGGTCAGTTGGAATGGTCCCTTACGTGCTTTGTGCCCAAACAAAAGAAAGGTTTAAAAAAAAGTTTTTCTTTTAGCTATCTCCTACAAGGGTTTTCCCCGTGTTTTAAGAGTATTTAACGATACCTAGTGTTTTTCTCTCATAAGGCCTTGCGGTGTTCTCTTTTCCCGCCCCTTGGGCTACCCTCACTTATGTTAGCCCTTACTAGGGTGGTCAGTTCTTGACTTAGGCTTTAATATTTGTCTTAGTTCCTTAAAGCCTCACTTGTGTTAGTCAGTTCCTTGCCCAGGTTTCTAGCTCACCTGTACTACCATAGTTTGACTAAGCCTCTTCCAAGTAGTTATACATATCCTAGTAGTAGTGTTGTAGCCTGTTTTGGCCTTAGGTCCCCCTGCCTCGTAGACCTCCCTCGGCGTGGGCCCTCTCACTATTTTCATGTAGGTAAGGGAGTGGGACCTACACATAGTTCCCCGTATGCTGCTCGTGCTGCGTGTCTTACCTAGGATTTACAGTCGCTCTATATGTCTGAGCATTGCTTGCTCTAGCGCGAGCCAGGCGGACGTGCAGCAATGGAGCGAGGTCCTACCACCATTGGGGATATCTCAGAAGGAGGAGACTGACTCTGCGGTATATATTGGCTGCGCAGGGAAGGACTCAACTCGAGGCCATGTGCCTAAGGCGAACGGGGAAGGCATAATACGAGAGCAACCCATCGTTTGTGAAGGGGTATCTGCCTAGCTGGTAGAACCCGAAGGTGGCTTCCCGCACCTTCAGGCCCTGACGGTTCTCGAGAAATCTCGAAACGAACCGACTCAGTTGCCGCCCGCGCACTAAAGCGGGAGGCTCAGAGTTCGATATGTAAATCGTAGGAGCACATAACCTCCAGGCGACGGACCTATGCTTGACTCAGTCGCTCGGGGGCTTCCCGCATAGGATTCTGGCGCACCTTAAATGTCCCCCATTAGGGGCCGCGGAAAGGGGTACAACCCGCTCACTTCCAGCCCACCATCGGAAAAGCTTCCGAGGCGGACTCGGAGGGAGGGATCCCATTAACGGGTTCCTTACAATAAGACCCTTCTTAGTTTGACAGGCTGGTGGCCTTGTTACAGCAAACCGACATGGAGGAAGTCAGGAAGCAAGAAGGGGTTATGCTTCCTTCTCCGCGCACCCAAGATGGACAACACGTCCGTCTTCTGCGCCCACGAGACGCGAACGACTTAATTCAGAGAGGCCCACCACACAGTGGTCGGTAAGAAAGATGTCCGCGGGCTCGGATTAAGGGATCCCGTTCGCAGGTTCCCTAGCAGATGCTCTTTAGTTTGGCAGGCCCGGGGCCTTGTTGTAGCCAACCTCCGGGGAGTCAGGAAGCAAGCTGCGTCCTCTATTTATGTCCTCCATACGTCGTCCATGTGCCTAAGGCGGTGCGCCCGCCCCTGTACGGCGGGCAATAGGGAGCATGGCGTCCACTCCGGATCGAACACGAACCTACTGAGTTCGTGGTAACCCATACAGGACGGGCCCACGTGATAATGGGATCTCGTTCACGGGTTCCCCGGCATAAACATCCTCCTTGGTTTGGCAGGCTAGTGGTCTTGTTACAGTACGAGGGCAGCTGCAGTAAGCAGGTATCAGCTACGTTTTCTTACAAGCAGGTCAAAAGGGTTTTTCACCCGCAAGCTCCCCTCTACGGCGGGCAATGGGGAACATGGCGACCACTCCGGAGCGAACACGCATCTACTGATATCGTGGTAACCCATACAGGACAGGCCCACAGGGGGCCGCCACATACATCCGTCCTGTCACAGGAAGCGACCGATGCGGGTTCGGATAATGGGATATCGTTCACGGGTTCCCCGGCATAAAATCCACCCCGGCATAAAATCCTCCTTGGTGTGGCAGTCTAGTGGCCTTGTTACAGTCAACCAGTACGAGGGCAGCCAGTAAGCAGGTATCATCTACGTTTCCTTCCAAGCAGGCCCGAAGGGTTGTTCACCCGCCCCGGCCGCTACCCCTGCGGAGGAGATGTGCGTTACAATGTTCCGCTCGCCAACGTTCTCAGAGGAGACTTGCAGTAATATTAATTAGAACGGAGCAGGGCCCGACTTCGAGGTTGTTTAGAGACCCAATAAAGAGGAGTACAGTGGGAATCTGTAAACACCCTCTTTACGCGAGGTCATTTGGGCAGGGTCGCCCTCTTTAAGGTATAGGCGCGACGGGACGTTGTACTTGTCGTCTTCGTCAGGCCAACCCCGAAACCAGTCGCCGATTCCTCTCTTCATCTGTCGGTTTGTCCAGCTGTCAGAAGAGGCTAAGCGGCACAAGGAGGCGACTCAGGCTCGATAGAACCATCGGGCTCAGGGGTGTCGTCCTCCTTGGCTCACAAGACTCTTTCTTGTAGCGGCGGCTTAGCCAGACGTACGGCCGCGATGAAATCCTTCGGCGAAGCCGGGCCACGCAGGTCTTAAGCTAAATGGGGTTGGGTTTGTTCTGGACCCCGAGTTCATGCCCAAAAGCTAAGCCTCTGCTCCATCCCCGGGTTCTTCATCCCGAGATTAGAGTTTTTCTCCTCCATCGCCGATGACATAGTATGGTGCCCTGTCAGAGCCCTTGGGTGGTTACATACATAGGGTGTGGCCACTTCTAACCTTCACAATACTCTTCGTTCTCCGTCGTGGCCCCTACATAGCGCCATCAAGTTCACCGTTTCGCAACAGATGTCCGAAGTGTTCTCGCCGCATACCAATGGTAATCCACGGGCACATGAGGCCCGGAGCAAGCAGCGTCTTGAGTTAATTTCGCATGCGTGTCCATTAATGTTATTCTGAAAGCGGCAGCCTGGAGGACACCCACTACTTTCGTCGCTGGCTACCACTCGGATCATCTCGGACCCTCTCGCGGCCGAGGCGGCCTTGCCAGCTTCGCATGATGAGGACCGATATTTCTTTCCGCCTTAGCGGTACGCCCGCAGAGACTATCATAGGAGACATATACACCAGATAGCCCTATTCTAGCCAGGGCATGTGTGCCCGTTCTTCGGCCAGGAGACGCTAGCAAGAAAACATGTATTATAGGAGTCTCGCTGCTGCACTCTCGACTCCTTATCGGAATATGAATGAGCATTACTGCACAAATTAACGGTATATCCAAAAGAGCTAGATTATATGAATCATACAATTTAGATGTTGCACATGGTAAGTATAGAGGCTCATAAATACCCAAACCAGTAAGTTTTTGGGAATTTATGGGACATTTACAGTACAATATGTCTGCTCTGATGATGAATATACTAAACTTGTATAATAAACTGATAATTTGTTTCCGTAATTAAAATTCTCCAAGTCCCCATGTATAAATTATGTCTATTCGTAGCGTACCTAGTCTGTGAGAGTATCGTTATTCACGATTACATCATATTATATTTGACCATTTTTAACGACAGGTGGTATTTCCAGCTGTGTAGTTAGTTCTTCTGAACTACTTATATAATTGGATATGACATTATGACACTAGTTTAGCAGATATATATTACGTTCAACATAATGACATTTTAGTCTCTTGTAAGAGGCGTACACATGCTTTTTTGACAGGGGCAGACACATTTTCCTGGATGTCTGTCCTGGGGTGGGTTTAATATGTCCCCCACCCATTTTGAAATATTTGTGTTCACATAATGATGCTCAAATGAAAAATGATGCTAGCATTTGTATTTGTTTAAATGCAATAATGTTCTACAATATTTTTTTCAGTAGAAAACATGATACATCTTGAGAAAAAAGGTAATATGAGGGGGGTTGTAGCCTTTAAAAATATTTTGTTCTATAGGCTTAAAATGCAAACTGGTGCTATCATTTGGATTTGTTGAAGTTTATCTATGTTCTACAATTTTTTTCAGTAAACAAGCGCGATAAATTTTAGGATAAAATACAAATAAGGGGAGGGTGGTGATTGTGGCCTTTGATATATTGTTTTTCATGTAGCTGGCTTAAATGTAATATTGTTTATCTTTTGGGAGTATATTGATGTTCTTAAATGTGGCATTGTTTTGTAAAAATATTGCAGCATCTTTGAAACAATTGAAAAGAAGGGGGGATCTGTGGCAAATATTTATGTTTACAAAAGTATGTTTAGATTAAAAATAGTGCTATCGTTTGCTTCTCTTGAAGTGCATCTGTGTTCTACCATTTCTCATTTTTCAGTAAAAAGTGTGATCAATTTTGGGAAAAAAATGCGAATAAGGTGAGGGGTGGGTGTTGTGGCGTTTGAGCAAATGTTGTTCATCCAAGTGGGCTTAAATGTAGAATGATGTTATAATTTGCCCCATTTGAAGTACATTGATGTTCTTAAATGTGGCATTGTTTTGTAAAAATATTACGAAATCTTTGGGAAAATTGCAAAGAAGTGTGATCTGTGGCAAATATGTTATGTTTACCAAGGTGGGTTGAGATGCAAAATAGTGCTACCGTTGGCATCTCTTGAAGTGCATCTGTGTTCTACCATTTTTCATTTTTCAGTACAAAGTGTGATCAATTTTGGGAAAAAAAATTGCGAATAAAGTGAGGGGTGGGGATTGTGACCTTTGAGAAAATGTTGTTCATCCAAGTGGGCTGAAATGTAAAATGGTGCTATAATTTGCATCTTTTGAAGTCCATTGATGATCTAAAATGTGTTATTGATTTGTAAATTCTTGCTAAATTGTTGGAAAACTGCAAATAAGAGAGCGGGAGATATGTGGCCTTTCATAAGTTTTCGTTCATGAAAGAGTGCTTAGCTAAGTGCCAAATAGTGCTGTAATTTTCATCTTTTGAATTACATTTGTATTGTAAATTGGTGTGGGGGAGTATGTTGCCTTTGAGAAATGTGCGTCAGTGTAATGGAGCTTAGATGCAATATTGTGCTATCATTTGCATCTTTTGAAGTACATTTGCGTTCTACATTTTTGTTAAAATGACGGTTTTTGAGGGAAAAGGGTCCAAGGGCCCAATGGTATCGGAACGCATGTACACGTCATTACCTATTTTGTTTAACAAACGACTGTACATAAGCTGTTTCTCATCAGTGTGTATATTAACATATCATGCTGCTTTTACACTGGACCCGAACAGTGTGAGCTTCGTATAGGGTGTTTCTGGACGGTTGATTTTTTAGGAACTCATGGGGTGACACTACTTTTGTGTTGAATACCAGTCTCACATAGCGACATCTAAGATGCTCGCCAATGTGTAACAATGTTCTACCGTTACATTAACATTAAGTAGCTGCTGAGCTAAACCGGTGCGTATATGGGAAGATCCCGAATACGGGATTCCTCTCATACGCCAACGTCGAAACGTCATCAACGTATGAGATGGCCCCAAGCTCAAGGTACACCTGTAGCCAATGGGAATACCACGTCTGAAGGCAAGGCAGGATGGGAAATGACTAAACCCTCCAGGTCCATACCGGACAACAATCCAGGCAAGGAACTGCCGAATCAATCAGCTCCGCATCGAAATCTGCAGCCTCGACCACTCAAGCCATCGGTTCCACGGATCACTTCGGAAGCCAGCGGCTCCGAGATCATTTCGGAACCCAGCGGGACTCCGACCACTCATTTATGTGGGTCATCCCCGCTAGTCTAGCCAAAGACCACCACCGCAGAGATCGAACAATGGAGGAATCTCCAACAAGCCGAATGGCTTGGCAGGCCGAGCTACTAACCTAGCCGAATAGACCTAATGACACAGGTGAGTACAATTAGAAATTACTCACGCAAAGGCTAATCCAATGCGGATGAAATGATCACACTCATGGGATTCCTCACGGACGCCGGCGTTCAAACGATGTTAACCCATGATAAGGCCCTCCCAAGAAGGGGAAGGCCGAGCCTAAATGCGAGGTAGGAAGGGAAATGAAGCAATTCCTACTGTTCCTGACAGCTCACCCGTAACGCCCGGTAGGTCAACAAGCCAGACAAGGGACCTCACCGGCGCGACCTTGCAAACCAACGGAGCTCTCCGGTAGACACGAATCTCGTTTGTCTTACCAAGTCTACTCACCCGGTAGCTTCGGGGAGATCAGCGTCTCGTATCGGGGCTTCCAACCGGCCTTACCGATTGGATTCTCGCTCTCATTTCCGGCAGGTTTGCGTAAACCGTGCTAGCATTTTAGACACCAAGTCGTATAATTCCCGCCAGAAGTATGATCTACTGTTATATTCACCCGCTCATCCGTAACATCCGGTAAACATAAAAAAATTGTTCTTGTAGCATTCTCCTATAAGGGTTTTCCCAGTTGTCTAAGTGTATTTAGTGGTACCTAGTGTTTTTTTTCTCCTATGGTCTTGCGGTGTTCTATTTCCCCCGCCCATCAGGATATCCTCACTTGTGTTAGCCTTTATTAGGGTGGTCAGTTCTTGACTTAGGCTTTAATATATGTCGTAGTTCCTTAGAGCCTCACTTGTGTTAGTCAGTTCCAGGCCCAGGCTTCTAGCTCATCTTAGTTCTACTAAGCCTCTTCCAAGTAGCTATACACGTCCTCGTAGTAGGGTTGTATCCTGTTTTAGCCTTAGTCCCCTGCCTGATATACCCCATTCTATGTGGGCCCTCTCCCTCTTTTCGTCTAGGTAGGGGAGTGGGACCTACACATAGTCTCACGTGAGCGGCTCGTACTCTAGAGAAGCACCATGTGGGTCTTACCTAGGCTTTGCAGTCGATCTGTGTCTGAATATCGCTTGCTCTAGCGCGAGCCAGGCGGATGTGTGGCAAGGGAGGGAGATCTTACCCCCATTGAGGGTATCTCAGAAGGGGGAGACTGACTCTGCGGCCGATATCGGCTGCGCATGGAAGGATTCAACTCGAGGCCATGTGCCTAAGGCGAACGAAGAGGTTAAAAGATGAGAGCAACCCACGGTTTGTGAAGAGGTATCTGCCTAGCAGGTAGAACACGAAGGTGGCTTCCCGCAACTTCAGGCCCTGACGGTTCTCGAGAAATCTCGAAAC
>WXZC020000553.1:0-11649 GCA_011317855.2 Paelopatides confundens
AATGACCTGATCATCAGTCTCCTGATGGAAGTCAGTCTCCTAATAGGATGGCCAGATAACATCAAATACCTCCCAACAGATATCCGACCTTATTGGACATTCCGTGAAGAAATATCAGTCGACAACGGAATAATACTCAAAGTCACCCGAGTTATTGTATCCAAGAACATGCAACAAAACATCCTGCAGCAACTTCACATACCTCATCTTGGACAAGAGCCTGAAGACAAAGCTTCTTGCAAGGGAAACAGTTTATTGGCCAAATATCAACATAGCTGTAGAAGTGATACATATTGGGCTTGACTGCGAACTTATCTCTGTGGCGGATCCAGGGAGTGAGGGTAAATTTGGTGTACTTGTACCCCATACAATACAGGGAGAAGTGTCGTGGGTGCAAATTTAGCCCCGAAATGATCGATACATAATTTTTAGCAGGTATTTTCTACATCGATTGTTATACCACAATATAAAAACATGCATTATAGAACCGTTTACTGTTGAATCAAATTAATTCAAATGAATTGGTTATATCAACAGTACGGGCATATCGATAATATATTTGCTGATATCACCAATTCAATTCAATTGGTGATATCAATAAATTAATTGTTGATATCAACAAATCATCTATTACAAAGTAACCGTAGTATATACTTAACGCATGCCTACCATACTTTTATAGAAGGCGAACTTAACCTAACATGTTTCGTATACTACGAATTAGGGCTAAAGTTGCAATTAACATAAACTAATGAGGCTAATTACCAGCTGATGACAGTCTTTCCTTTTGGACGAATTATTTCATGACACTTCTTTGAAAAATGATACTGGTTACTTCAGTAAAGCTGGTCGGAAGTTGAATATGGTCAATACAATATAATCAGTACTTCGAAATTGTAAAGTTTATAAAATGTTTGCTGATACTACTTCGAAGGATACAAATATTATTTAAAACAGTTAGTTGTGTTACAACATACATTGAAAATCACGAGAAAGTGCGTTGCTTTCAAATTAATCACTAGCCTACAAAGGGAAGCTATTATTTTCAATAACTTGAATATCCACTTACCAGCTAATTACAATTTGGCTGGGTGAGCGGGTGGGTAGGTGTATGGTTAGTAAGTCGAAGCTGTTTATTTTTATTTTATCAATACATCCCGATCATGCTGCTTTAAATAATAAGTTGTATCGCTTTTTGTCTCACTAGGTTTGATCGATTTTGTCTTCCTCATACATCTCAATATGTATTTATATTAACAAGATAGTAAACGACCGTCTTTCATCTTGGTTTTCTTTGTACACGAAGAACGTTTGGATTAATTTATTTCCATCCCTACAAATATCTAGATCAAGATTCAATGGTGCAATATAACTATATAATATATCAATACAGAGAACAATGCATTATAGGATATCACAATGTACTATAGCACATAACAATGTATTATAGAACATATCAATGCAACATAGAACAATGCATATATCAATATACTATAAAATTATAGAACATAACAATACAGAGAACAATACACTATAATACATAATAATGCACTATAGAACAGAACAGTGCATTATATAACGGAACAATGCAACATAGGACAATGCATATAGTTCTATAATATAGAACTATAGAACATAACAATACAGAGAACAATGCATTATAGGATAGCACAATGTACTATATCACAGAACAATGCTCTATAGAACAGGACTATGTAACATAGAACAATGTATATATCAATACACTACAATAACAACACAGATAACAATACACTTTAGGACAGAACAATGCACTATAAAACATAACAATGAATTATAGAACAGAACAATGCAACATAGAACAATGCATATATCAATACACTATAGAACTATAGAACATAACACTACATAGAACAATGCATTATAGGATAGCACAATGTACTATAGCACATATCAATGCATTATAGAACAGAGCAATGTAACATAGAACAATGCATATATCAATACACTATATAACTATATAACATAGCAATACAGAGAACAATACACTATAGCACAGAACAATGCACTATAGAACAGTGCATTATACAACAGAACAATGCAACATAGAACAATGCATATATCCATATACTATAGAACTATATAACATAACAATAGAGAGAACAATGCATTATAGGACACAACAATGCGCTATAGGAAATAACAATGCACTATCATTACATATATGAACAACGAGTGAATCTGATTGGAATAATTTATAGTGAACTTATGAAATGCAACCGATTGCTTTAAGTAAGTATTTACCATTTATTTCTGGTTTATTTTCCTTACTTCAAAAATAAACTTTAATAATGGAAACGAATCAGTTGCTACTAGGATGAGAGGTAAGATTGAAAACGAGGCGTTAAAGTAGTTGAGAAGCTAATCCGTTGGCAATGTTTAACTTTAACATGAAGGATGATGGTGTGGTAAGATCTACATAGACCGATACGATAATAATTGTCCTGGCGACATCCATGTGTTAAATGTCTCCCATTAGTATCAAACTGTGGACTAAAAACCTCTTAAAGAATTACCGTTCGAGTAAGCCGTTCAAATATAAATGGCTTTCTTGGGTTAATATTTTAAAATGTCAAATGTGTTTGAAGTAAAGAAAGAGGTGGTAAGAAACATTCGCAATATGTAACTTAATAATTAACATTGTTTCCTCTAAAGAAATATGTGACGTGTATGGTCTTGATGGGCACCATGTTACAAGTGCGTCAGACTTTTTTTTTCCTCACTGAATGTTTTTCATTATAAATCATAAAAGAGACATAATGTAACCACCAGGTTTATATTGTACGAAATATATGTTTATGATGAACAAACCACCCCACTCCCCAAAATATAAAAAAGTAAATAATATTTTTTCTGTTTGTAGGAAATCAATGTTCAAAAGTCATGTTTGGAGGTAGTCATGGTAACCCAACTATGACAGGGAGCCGAATATTCACACCTCAGTTCTTCGTATGAAAGAAAATCAGCAGAGTAAATGGGTCAATCAGCACCGATATATCCCAAATTATATGAATATGCATATTATCAACTTAAGTTCCATGTGTCCAGATGGGAGCAATATTTCGCCGATAGTATGTCTCATTACACCAAGTCCCCGCCAATTTTGAAGCTGGGATTTTTAACTTTCATCTCCCTAGGTCATGAATTCATTTTCTTTGAGGGCTAAACCAAATGTATGTGGGAGCTCAGTTTTCCAAACAAATTAAATGAATATTAAGATCAACATTTATTTTCTGTAACTGCATCAAACCAGTAATTTTGGTAATATAATATGTAGTATTGATTTTTTGTTTGGCCTTACTCTTCACTGTGTGTAATATTTTCCATTCGAATTACTTTTTTCTTTTACTCGTGACGTGCTGAGAGCGAGAAAACCACGTTCGGTAGAATCTTTATTTTCCCCCTGAAATATAAGTTTGCGGGCCGAATTGATATCTTTAGCGAGCCGTAATTGGTCCGCGTGCCGCCATTTGAGGGTAAGGAGGATTACTCTGACTAGTCTAGAGGTTGTCATTGGGTGATATCATAGTGACGTCACAGTTCCAGGCGATCGGTAATTTTTCGCTTTCCCTCTGTTTTTTAAGTTGGATATTCACGATGAAAGTAAGGGAAATCATTACTGAAAACAATATCAGTACTACCTAATATTAAAAATGAATCATTAATTTTATCACCAAACATTTGCAAATGACTTAAAAAACTTATGTAAAGTTAGAAAACAATGTGCTTGCTACCCTTTTTGGAGTAATAGTAGCAGCGGCAGCTATAGTAGGCCTAGTCCTATTTCGCGAATATCATAATAGTAACATCAATCATATCTCTCTGGCTTTATGTCACCTTTATATATTGTTTTTCTTTATTTACTATTTATTCACTAACTGAAATGATCTCCTTTATCGTTACGTAATCAGACATAACCTAATATAAACGAAAGGTTTCTCCCATTTCAAACATACAAACTTGCCTTCGAATTGTTTCGCCTTTCTGTAGAACTGACGAACATAGTTTAGTCATCTGTAATTTCACACGGAGTATGGTCTTCGTTTCATTGGGGGGGTCGTCATGCCAACAACTAGACGTACAATGGATTATCTTTCACCGTAATAGCATACCGCTGGAAGAGCTTCAGAGATTCCATTAAACGGTATTCATGTTACGAGTAAACTGATCACCTCTTAAAAGCTAATACTAGAAACCTAGAACTGTATTTGCCTTCAAATACTCTGACAGTGTAGTGTGATTACGTGATAGAGCATGGAAGTGTCACTTTGATTCCATCATATAGTAATTTGACTCAATATTGTAGGACAATAACAACACCAGTCCCTATTCTTGAATGTGTATCAGGTCTGGGTAAGCGTTGATACTTCATGTGAAAGGTAACAGACTTTTCGCAACATTTTAAGCCTCTGTGTGGCATTAATATAATAACATGAAGTGTATTTGATGGTGAAAGAAGTTACATTGTAAACGCAACCATATGTTTTAGATGTAGAACCATTGGGAGTTGACGGCGTCAGTGGCACTGAGAAGAACAAGACCAAAGAGTTTGGCATTAGCCCAGTTTACATAACTTTTGTTCCCTCGAGTCGGAAAGTCACCAATCCTCCCGTGAACCTCTACCCATCATACACGGTCAAAAAAAGAGAAACGTTATGCTCAGATCCGATTCCCAGTCAATATAGTGTATAGTGCACTGTCAAGTTCAAACTGTTTATACCCTTAGTCACAGCAGCTATGTTACCGACTTGAAGCACATGGTCCGAAAATCGTACTAACTTCTTGTCAGTTTCCACATCACGGAGAATATAAGGCCAAGCTATACATCTATACTATTGTTTTAACGTGAATGAATGGTGAATGAAGCTAGAATATAAGGCCAAGATATACATCTATACTATTGTTTTAACGTGAATGAATTGTGAATGAAGCTAACTTAAACCTGGTCACAGATGAGATACTAATAGTCTGGGTGCTAGTAACATAATATTTCACCCCATTTTACCCAAACGGTTTGGTCCCTTAAATTGACTTAAAGCCATCTAAGTCATTCACAAAAAGTTTGTCAGCTGCTCCGCGGAGACTGGATCTGGAGTCACCCCCATAAATAGCGCCCAACCAGTTGAATTTACCCCATCTTACCCATGATGGCCCCAAACTATATGACCATTGGTTAGATGGGGTAAATTCAACCGGCTGTATGGGGCGGGGTCTTTCAGTGGGATGACAAAGCCTTCCCAACCTGATATGTTGTAAGCCTGTTTTCTTTTTACAGTGTATTTGTGTGCTACTTTGTTTTCACAAAGCGTGGTCCATCATAGATGGGTGCATTCATCCGCTAAGGGCGCTTTTCAAGGGGGCTGACAACGCATCCCAGCTTAATATTTTGTCAGTGTTTATCTTTTTTTTATTATATACTGGCGAGCTACTTTGTTTTGATAAATATTGGTCCATGGGTTAGATGGGGTAAATTCAACCGGCTTCGGGCGCTTTTCATGGGGGTCAGTGAGTCCAGACCCAGCCTTCTCGGAGCAGCTGACAAACTTTTTTGGGGAATGACTTAGATGGCCTAAGTAAATTTAAGGGGTAAAATCTTCCATGAGAACAGCCTATTAGCATTACGGGTGGGGATACTGGGTGAGTACTTCACGAGAGGTAAAAATATCAGAAATCGTTTAGAAGCTTCGGTGAAATCACAATCATTGAAGCAAATTCATTTCGCCCCGGCAAAAATTGGGGAAACGTATGGTGTTAATACCACACGGTGTATGATTAAGAATATAAGAGGTAGTTATGGTAATTGGTGTAGGTTTAATTGAATGTTAGGGATGCTATACAATAATTAATAGTGATCGTTAGATCCAAAAATGTAACAGATGAGGCAGACATGTTATTTATATGTAAAATTAACTTAAAAGGGTAAAACGGGATGCAAAATGAATGAATTATCCAAGTTCATGTCCTGGTACAGCAACAGCTTCCATGATGTCACATATATGTATCTTGTTTGTTTTGTAATGCACGTATGCCTTTATACTGAACAAAATATAAGTTTTCAAAGTGTTTCATTGTCTAACATGCAATGGATGGATCCATTTTGTACCTATTTAGGGACAGGCACCCTCTATTAGAAATGTCAATATTGGATAGGGCCATCGCATATGAAACAATGAAAGGTAGAAATAATTGTGCAGTGACTGGGTAAAACAGAGTCATAATGCAGTGATTCGGTCGTCACATAATGTCTAAGGGAAGCATATTTCATCATGTGGTGATACTGTACGTTGTCACATAAGTACTTAAGCGGAGACATGTCATTATGTAGCAGTATACGCGTTGTCACATAATGACTTAGCATTTACTTCGATCATTATACTTGGCGATGATGTAACAGAATAATGACTTCTGAATTTAGTCAATTTCGACGGTCATTGTGTGGCAGTGTGATGACTGCATTATCAAACGATTATTATTGGTCAGTATTTGACGATGCAAATTGGATAAGGATATGGAAAGCTCTATGTCATTATGTGACGACAATTTTGTACACGTCATGACTTATATTCACAATATACAATATTGTACCATATTTGTGGCCGTTTTGGCGTTCCATAGGTCTAAACTTCCACCTGTTACTATATTACTCATATTTGTCATTTACCAATCTGCTATTGCTAAAGAAGACTCAATACATTCTTGTAATCTTACAGTACTCCTATGAGGGTGCCGTTTATGACAAGATTTACGAGGCCATATATTCAATATTATGTATATATGCCTATATATAATAGTATGTATTGGTTATCCTTGATTTGACTGAGACTTTCATATAGTGTATGTACGGGAGACTTAGACAACGTAGTTTTATTTGCGGGGTATTTACTTAGGATACGGATGTATTATTCATGCTGCACGTGTATCCCATATCTCACGGGGTATCTAAGAGTTTAAATTTGTGTTATATTGTCAACTTGTTCTTCACAAACAACGCTTAACATAGGGTCTTTGGTAAGTATGTTAGAATCAGGGTTGTATCGCACCATAGCCTACTTAACAAAGTCACTAGCCAGTAAGCTCTGCTTGTGGACATGGGGTTTTGTTGTGGTGAACACGTTGAGTATATCAACACTTCGTTCTTAATATTATTAGTCTCAACCTGCAAGGTTACACTGTTCGGGATTAGCTTTTTAGCATGTAATTAGATACTCCGAAATGAAACCATGTGTTTTAGCCCCGTACATACACCATAGGGAAACCTCATCCATCATGTATATTTTGATAGCATATATGTAGTCAAAGACCAATGGATTCGACTATGGCCCACTGTATGGTATGTATTTATCAGACACGCGGATATATGGAAAGACAGTTCAAATTTAATCCAGAATTTCAGATATCTCAATTTATTTTTTAGATATCTTAAACTAATGTTTAGATATCTCTAATTCAAAGATATCTGAAATTCAATTTCAGATATCCGAAGTTCAATTTCAGATATCTCTAATTCCAATTCAGATATCTGAAAGTCAATTTCAGATATCTCAATTATAATTTCAGATAACTCAATTATAATCCTATTTTTTAATTAAATTTAAATTTATATCAACTTACGTCGACTTTTGGCATTTTCTTACTTCAGTACTTGTAATTATAGTCATAGATATTTTACTTATACTTTCAGATGTCTCAATTAAAATTACAGATATCTCAAATATAATTTCAAGTATCTCAATTATAATTTCAGATAACTAAAATAATCCCTCCATATTCATATATCTGAAAATAAATTGAGATATCTAAAATTCTGGATTAGTTGTTAAAACGGATTTCAATACGGATAAGCTGGAACAGTAATGTACAACTTTCAAAACATTTCCTCTGTACATTATCGGAGTTTCGCACATACACATGGACTTGCTATTTAGAGAGCCGTGCAGTTACTATACCCACTTGCCCTCATTGGCCATTCCTATTTGCGCGCCTCTACGGAGAGTACTGAAGTATGAACTAGTTCGTTTGTTGGAGTCTCTTAAGTTTCCGGTCATAACCTATACACCAAATAGAAAATGTCACTGTAAACACAATGCTTATCTACTAAAAGACCTGTTTCGGTAAATGTAGTTAATTGGCCTGACCCTTATACATAAAATATAAACCAATGTTACAAATGTGTACGAATATATTTAGGTTACGTGTGTACTGGGTGTGTACAATAAAATGGTTTATTTATATGTATATATTGACTCTAAAACCTATTTATATTGAATATATTTAGCCTTGATTGCTCGATATAATAATGCAGAGCGAAATACAAATGAATGTAAAAACAGGAATTAAATATCCTAAATATGTTAAATAAAGAGTGTTTATATATATATATATACCAAGGGTTTGTACTGCACTTGGCTGCCGGTATGGTGAGCACGGCTAGACCGTCGTCTCGGCAGAGGTCGAGGTGTCTATGGTCAATAATGGGGCCCAAGTTATGTAATATGTATAGGCCAACCAAAATCGCATACTTCGGCATCTACTTACGTCGACTGCGATATTGGTGTTGCGAATAACCCACGGATTTCCCTCCAAATCAAATATGAGGGACTTTCTGGCATGCACGATGGTGGCTTTTTCGGTGTCCGTGATTGTTATGTATCGACGGGCCCCATACCAGTGAGTTATTAAGAAGATCACAAGAAAGTGTGAGGTAAAAATAGACAATATCGAAAACCATAAAAGTGTGTTGTTGTTTGTCCCTTATAGTGCGGCGAACCATTCTAGCATTGAAGGGGTGCTCAGCCACTTATTGACTTGTGTTTTGAGTCGCAGGTTAGCATTGATGTTGTCTAGTATATATTTGCTCACTTTACCCATCTCGCTCTTACCAGTGTTGATAAGTTTGCAAGTTGGGTGGTTGACGAAAACATCCTTGTGAGAAAGATGTAGGCTGGGGTTTCTGTGTTGTTCCCTATTCGCTCAGATATGTCAAGATCGTAGGCTGGGGTTTCTGTGTTGTTCCCTATTCGCTCAGATATGTCAAGATCGTTTGAAACTTTCCTGAATTATGGGGCTATATTCTCTGTTATGTTGGGGTTGGCTCTCTTGAAAGTGTTGGTTATATTGTCACAAATGAGCTTTTTGTAAGCACCGGGCTCCATTTTGTATAAATTGCGGATTTTGTCGGCGAACACAGCTTGTCGGAAGTAGAAATGTATTTAAGTCATCCCTTAATGTTGACTTAAAGGGGTCTTTAATGTTCTTGACAAGCTGGAACATATAGCGCTCAAAGGGTATCATGTTCTAAAGTTTGGATGGATTTTTTTTTAGATTTGAGACCATAATACCCCATAATGCATGTTGTTGCCGTCATCTGAGTCGGTGTCGTCGTCTGCCTTAAGGAAGAAGCGTGCCTTCCACCTCATGCGCTTGGTGAAGCTTTCAACGGACGCCATGGCACGTTTCAGAAACTCGTTTTGGTGGGAATTGGGATATTCTTAGTAGAATAATTCAGGCGACAGTAGTCCTTGATAAATACAAGGTAGATACAATCTGTATATCGGGACAAAAGTGATCAACAAGAGTGTATGGATATATATATATATATACATAATATGTTTCAGCCGTGACTCTGAGTTTCACGTTCATCTCGGTGAACGGTCATCATATAACTGAAACGATATCGAGGCACAGCAAGCCATATGCAAAATTAGTTATCTATGTCGTACAAGTAAGTACAACACTTTGACCTTGTATTTCAAGAGTGCCTGATACAACAATGTAGAGCAAAATACAAATGAATGTAGAAACAGGCAGGAATTAACACTGATGAGTGTAGGTAAACCGGTACTTATACGAACAGACCTATATGCTAAATAAGAAGTCAATGGATATTTAATTCCTGTTTATACATTCATTCAGGCACGTGCATACATAGAGCCCAAAGGGTGATTGAGCCCCTGCCCAATTTGCCCAGTATAAAAAGTGCCCTCTTCATGCCAAGTTTTGTTTTTTAAATAAATAAATAAGTTACTGTTGCGCATATAGAATTCCCTTCCAACTGAAAGATGTCAGAATAGAATCAAAATATTAGGTCAAGAGATGCCCCGTATTCCTTTGCAGTTTGCACTGCCTTTAAGGTGCCTCTCCGCGAAACTAGATTTCACGCATAGTGTGGTGATGATAGGCACCGCGTGCGCTGTCAGCCTGCACTGAACACGAAATTTACATCCCGCTCCCACTCGAGACCTCTTTCTTACAGTTAGTAGCCCACTTAAAAGCAACTACTATACTTCAAGCCTTATAATAAGCCAGTGTTTTGTTTCTTTTTAAAATTGCAGCTAAAGTGCATGTCTTTCAATTCCTAAACCTCATTATTATAATAAATGTGAATAAACTCATGTTGGCAACAGGTAACACAAAGGATAACAAAGGAAACAAACATACAGTACTTGTATATCAGCTACATAATACACAGCTAAGTAGTTAGCTATTTATGGCGTCTTTGTTTATTAATATGCCTACATGTATTATCAATTTTACATCAGCTTAATTGCAGACAGGCTACATATTGTGTTATTAAAGGGACAGTATGTCGTTTTTGGTGACATCTAGTGGTGAAACTGAATGTACCATAGACCTGTATTGAATTAAAAATGGTGGCCTCAATTAAGAGACCCACCATTTTGAATTCAATCCTAATCTATGGGACATTCAGTTTCACTACTAGATGTCATCAAAAACGACATACGGTCCCTTTAAGATCTGAAAAAATCATAAAGCCCAGTGCCCTTTTAAGCCTTTGAGCCCCTACCCCTCTAGAGTCATGTGCACCTCCCTGGATAGTGCTTGTATTTGAGGATCCATGCATCTCCTCTCTGTAATCTTTTCAAATTGGAGTATCTTGTAACTTCTCCAACAGATCCATTGTATATGAAAGTAACATTTGACTGTTCTTGAGTTCCATGTCTTTACAGATAATGTTATCGGGTGCTGCTGCTACATCACCCTGCTATACAGGGGACACATATCAGTGATACACGGTCTTTAACATAAAGTCTGGTTCGTTTAACCATTTACTGGTTCCAGACAAATTGTCTGCATGAAGCCCACAAGAACCACCATCTGCTGGATTAGAATATGTGTCAAGATGCCTCCATTGTTTGACATGATCACTTACCTCCCGTATACTCGGTTTGCCACAAAGGTTCGAAACCTTCGGCTTTCATTCCGAATGCGTTGAATGACAGATGTAGAGTCTTTCCAGTATGCTACTGTACTAACTGGTAGTCAGGTCCTCTTTTAGAAGTTGGCCTAGCTCAACAGCCAACACAGATGCCATTAATTATAGCCTAGGCATTGTCCTGTTTTTGAGAGGGCATAACTTAGCTTTACCCATTAAGGAACAAAAATCTTGCAAAATTATTTTGGCCTTGAGTGTGAAAGGTGATGACACAAACCCCAACATATAAAGAGCGCTGGGGGCCGATAGCTATGGCGCGCGTACCCGGAAAAAAGTCGTTACACCACATGCCGTGTGAGTTCTACCTGCCGCGTGCGAGTACTACCTGCCGCGCGAGTGCTACATGCCATGCGAGTACTACACGAGGCGTGCGAGTA
>WXZC020000554.1:0-11645 GCA_011317855.2 Paelopatides confundens
AGTGTAAGTTACAAGCCACTTCGGCTTTCCCACATGTGTGACAGCTTAGCGTCGTAAAATAACTATAACTATAACTAACTATAACTATTATGAATATTATCATTACCTGTGCCTCGACGGCTGTTAATTTAGATGTCATTTCATTTCTGTATTGCGATCAATTTCATCTACTAACCTGCAGTTCCGCTGTAAACTCCCAACTTGAACAGTTTATACTTTTCACTTTCATCAGTGATACAGAACAAGTCAAATTTAGCGTAGTATGGAGCACCATCTATGTTTACCATATCGATCCGGAGCTGATAATGTCCTTGATTGGTGAGGTAATACAGCTTATCGTTACCCAGCCAAAACTCATGATCGAGCTCACCAAAGCCTTCTTTATAACTGGTCCAGTTACGATATAAATCAACAGTCCCATTAACACGACGCTGGAACACCTGATAGAAACACACAAATAAAACACATACGTTAAAACCAAACTTGAATAATATTCCCAGCATACATAAATTATGTATCGCATCAGGCAGTAAATAAAGTTCACGTTCATCACACATAAAATGATATTTCAAAGCGAGTGTAATCATTTATAGAAACATACATCAAACACAAAATATAAATCACAAACACGAAGAGTTTTACTATTTAAACGATAGAGAGGAGACAGTAAACCGAATGGACGGATCTAAGTTTGGAACATCGACGCATTATTCAAATAAGCATTGATTTAATAGTAAGACATTACACGTAATTTTTTGAAACGTCGACAATTATCTGCAGTGTAAACAATGTACTTAATGTCGCTAGATGCAATAATTTCATTTTAACCAGATATATATTGGAAAAGGCCTGATTTTATATAGGTAAATATAATCTACAGTTGTGTGCTGTATGGAATCCAGACACAATGGCTGTGGACTCATCAAATATATCAAAGTCACTTAGACGAAGGCCACCGTCGTGTGGTAATGTCATACTGTTAACATTTCTTCTCAGTAAAATAAACCTGTGTATACCTGTCATCATGAAGACATATTTTATTTGTGTGCAGTGTTCATGGCAGTGTTCATCTAAAACTACATGGGATCATTTAGGTTGTATTTCTGTAGTGTCATTTTTCTTATGACATGTCTAACACATGTTTAAGTTGTATGATTTCTTCTGACATAATATTTTTATAGTTTATTAGAATTGTTCCTCTATTTTGTTTTCCTTTCTTTTTTTAAACATATTTGCTCAATGACATCTTCTACAGAGTTAGAACTATACCAAATGTACGTACGGTGTAGTGATATAATTGCAGATCATCATATTTTGATTGGGAAGGGGTAGGTGTAAGAAACTATGATGGGACATATGAGGGAACCATATGATGGAGGCCTGAACAGCCTATGCTTCGCCGTGGGAGTCCAAACGACCCTCGGAATCTCAGACATCATAATTTATATATGCACGAATGATTGATTTTCAAACATCTATTATGCATATTTCAGGTTTTGAAAAGACGATATCATATGAAAGGAAATAGCAATGTTAAGTGAATAATGTCAACTATACACATCCACAATGCACGTCACTTGAGTGCTAGCCTAATATTAACTTCAAAGGAAGAAATGAGAACATTTAGAAAACTAGTTTCAATGTTGTAATTTGAAAATAGGGACCTTGACAAACTTAAATTAAACCGTCATCGGTGTGACGCCCAGATATTACAATGTTGTGTTACAATTGTCGAAAGAGGTTCCAAAAGCAATTTCATGTTAGACGGTTTTCCTCTCAGAATTATTCCCAGATATCAATGATAGGTAACTTAGACAATGCAAACCAGATTGAACATTATTGATCACGTTTTATCTTTCTAGCGTACTTAGTGGCGATAATGATTGCCTTATTGAACGGCAATTAGGGTGATACAACTTTGGACTAAGCCGGGAGAAAATGTCCAGGGGTGTCACAGCTTTATATGTTTTTTTTAGTACTGATAAAACTGAAGGATTGAACAATACCAAATAGGGAGCCAGTCCTTAAACTTAAGCCAATTCGATTAAAAGGGATTATTCCAACTGAGCTCTCCATCCCACTAACTACACTTATTGTTTCTATATGCACAATCATGATTTGGTAACCCTATCCGAATAGGTGAAATTTATTGCCAGTTAAAGGTAAGTCAATATTACAGTAGAAATTAAAAGTTGATTGCGATAAATTTGTTTTTCTCACAACTGTTTAACTACATAGTATCATTCCCTTACCTACTTTCCATTGATCTATTATACAGACGTATATATTTACGCTGCTATATTAAACATATCGTCCATGCTCCATCTTATATCATCTATACAAATGATGTTCTGCTGGAATTACCGACTATCCTTTTCCATCAGTCATATTACATATCATGTATACAAATATATCACACTAGACTCACCGCACATATTACTGCCTCAGTCATATACATACAGTATATATAATATATCATTTACACAAAGGATTTCTTACTACACATATTGCCGACCCTCCTACCTCAGGCATATACATATACAATATAACATGTATACAAAATATGTCATACCAGACTTACCGCCTACCCCTCCGTCAGTAATAATATAAAATGTAGCATATATACACATAACATCATACTAGATTTACGGTCCACCCTTCTCCATTAAGAGTATTATACTTATACAATATATCCAAATATGTCACGTTAGATTTAAGTACCCAAGGAGAAAATTCCCATTGCAAAAGGACCTAATGGAATACAATTGTGTCCTGTTCAATGGGACCTAGTGTGCACTTTGGAAAGTCTTCAACGGGACCCAATGGGATTCCATTCAATGGGACCCAATATGATCATATTCAATGGGATACCATTCTATCCCATTGAATCCCATTAAAAATGCCAATGGGAATGTATGGGATTCGATGGGAATTTTCTGAGCATGCGTATAGCTACACCTAGCCTATTCCGTTCGCACATAAACACCTATCATATTCCCTGCCCACAGATACACCTAACCCATCCCGGTTGCACTTAACTTATTCCGTCCACCCATCAGCACCTACCCTATTCCGTCCGCACAACCGCAAGCCTACCCCATGCGCACAGTCGCGGATAGCCTATCTCATGCGTCTTACATGGGACCCAATGGGATTCCATTCAACGGGACCAAATATGATCATATTCAATGGGACCCCATTCTATCCCATTGACTCTAATTATTTCCATTTGAATCCCATTAAACATGCCAATGGGAATTTATGGGATTCAATGGGAATTTTTTACTGGGACAGTATATCCTCCTCAGTCAGTCATGCTATACATATACAATGTATCCTCTATAAAAATAATTCCATACCAGACTTACCCGCCAACAATCCTCCATCTGTCATATAATGCACATAAAATATATCATTTATACAAATGATGTCATATCATACTAGACTTACCGCCAATCCTCCTCCGTCAGTCATATTTTTATCTATTTTATAGATGTCGCACTAGACTTACCACCCATCCTCTTATGTTAGTCATGTTATACATACTATGTCGTCTATAATAAGTATGCCATACTATACTTACCACCCATCCTATTCTGTTAGTCATGTTATACATACTATGTCGTCTATAATAAGTATGCCCTACTAGACTTACCACCCATCCTATTATGTTAGTCATGTTATACATACTATGTCGTCTATAATAAGTATGTCATACTATACTTACCACCCATCCTCTTCTGTTAGTCATGTTATACATACTATGTCGTCTATAATAAGTATTCCATACTAGACTTACCACCCATCCTCTTCTGTTAGTCATGTTATACATACTATGTCGTTTATAATAAGTATGTCATACTATATTTACCTCCATCCTCCTCCCACAATTATATTTTACAAATCGTTTATATAAAGGGTGTTATACTAGACTTACCGTCCATCCACCTTCGTCGGTCATATTACAGAATACTTTGAAGGATGGTTTATTCCAGTTATTTGGCTTGATTGTATATATGCCATTGGCGGTGTAACCCGCGTTGTACAGATCCAGACAGTTAGTCATATGTTTACAAATATCTCCGTTACCTTGGTAACCTCTTGTACAATAGCACTGGTGTATGTGGTGTCTCGTCTCACAAACATCATTAGAGCTACAATTGTATTCTTCATTCACACTTATCTGTCCATCTTTACACATCAATTACACATCTTTGTACAATTGGCATTCACGAGAAATGATCCATTCTGAGTAAATAACCAGACAAAAGCAAAACCAACAAACTTAGTGGTTCCTTGCCAAATTTGACAAAGCTGGACTTACATACCAATATGAAGGCTGAACAAACTGTGCCCATGGTGCTATCATCTTTACACAGTTTACATACTTAGACGTCAGTTGACTTAAAATTACCAAGAACAATATGATTGTTGTACTGACTGAGGAGCCCTTCTTCTTCGGTTTACGTCCGTTTTGCCCATTACTAAGTATGAAGTTAGTTTGATCAAGCTGTAATATTGGGAATATATATTGACCTGAAATATTACACAGTGCTGGGTACAGGGAGTGGGGCTCAACAGGATACATCCTATTAGAATTGTTTCTAAAATCTATATATATTTTTTATTAAAAATTATAGAACATAACTGTTATTCAAAATATGCAAATGATAGCACCAGTTTGCATCTAAACTCTCTCATACTAATATTTTCCCAAAGGCCACATGCGCAACACCCACATGATAAGTCGAAGCCACAATATGAGTTGATCATCTTACGCCTGCCACATATAACCATGGTTATGACTAATAATGACTGTACAAGCGTTTGCGGAACCCGTTATATGGCGCGAGCGGCTATTCCAAACTTATCTCATACACTCTGAACTGTGGGAGAAAGTCGATTACGTAATACGAGCGTGGCATTATTCACTCACTGTTCAACTAGAATGTTGAACGTGAATACACACACACAACATTGCACTGACTCAGTAACTTATATTGTTAACGCTATTGCCAGTGTAGCTGTAAATATGCTGGAAATATACAGGTTATTACGTAACCTGGCCTTTCGGTATACATCTGTGATGAATTACGTGAGCAGTTCAACCGCTGAGTAATAGCATAGGGAGGGTGTACAATCTTCGTACTAAGACTCTGATTGTAATCTTGGCTTCTGGCCTTGGATATACTTGCGGTAGTGCAGCTGCATTATCCGAGAATGAAACGATATCCTAGAATGAAACGGTCAACTTTTAATGTGGGGTCGACTAGGCATGCACTAAAATGAGAAAAATTGTAGAAGATCAATATGTACTTTTCAAAAGATGCAAATCAAATCACAATTTCGCATCTAAGCCCGCTTTCATCAACAAACAATCCTCAAAAGGGTACAATAACCACCAACATTTATCACGTTTTTCTAAAAAATAACAAAATGTACTTCAAAAGATGCAAATGAAATCAAACATTTTGCATCTAACCCGCTTTACATGAACATCATTTTCTTAAGGGTTCTCCCCCTCCTCCATCCGAACCCTATTAACAATTTCCCCCTCATTTTTTTCTAAAAAATGTAAAATGTACTTCAAAATATGCAAAGTCCGCTAAAATCAACACAAATTTCTCAAAGGAGAGTAAACTGATCTACATAACATATATGAAGGTTGACCAAGCTGTATTTTTTAGTTTTTCAACCTTTGTTCTTTGTTGACCTCATGTTCCCTTTTGACCAGCACAAATGTAACATGCTTGGCAAAGCTGTACCGTTAGTTATCGTGTTTACAAGCCAATGCGCCATCATGACCAATTGATTCCATCGGCAAGGAATACGTTTTCCTTTTTGTTTTCGATGATAATCGTAACATTTGCAGTCATCATTGTGCGCCCGTGTATGTGTGTTGACAAACATGCGTGTGTTTGTGTGCGTGACGCCTTGCATGTAAACACGATATCTTAGGAAGGGAAACTTGGACAAACCTCATACTTGGTATGTAGATGCCCCATATTGGTGGAGGTCACCGAAGGTAATGTAAAAACGTCTTTAAAGACGATATTCCAAGAAGGGAAACTTTGACAGATCTCATACATTGCATGAGTATGTATAATCTTGAGTATATATATAAATCACTCAACAAAAAATTTCAGTGATAAACATTTTAGTGGAGCTTGTGGAAAATGGACTATTAATATGTATGTCTATCAATGAAACATTGAATGAGATTTGTAAAACCCAAATTAAACAACAGCGTGTTTGAGAATATTTTTTAGCCATATATGTGGCTTAAATGTATTACCAGATATCGTACATAGTGGTTGATGAAGTCATCGGCATATGGGACATGTACAATAAAGTAGTATATGCACATTTTAATTGTACCAATTCAGTGCATTATATTGCAGAATTCAGTTAAGTTCACAAAAAGGTATTCAGATCGTGAAAATGCCTTTAACTGCGCTTAAATACTTCGTTTCTAGCGTTAGTTTCTATGCTCACCAAAATATCAACATTTACAAAATAGAGTTGATGAGTTTAGATTGTCTAATTCAAACCTGGACCAGATTAAACTATATGCTTGTTCGACCTCTTGTTGATATGTTCAGCACCGTACCGTATATGTATATCGCTGTGGTTTCAGTACGTGTGTTTACAAGGCATACTGTATACCACGTAGCTACAATGAATTTTAACAGATCATCTGGATTACGCATCTGGTGGCCAAGAAAGTTGTGTAAGAAATATGAGCAGTATTATCAGTTGTGACAGTTTATTGTCCTTGGTGGAAATTCCAGTTGAACCCAGATGAAATTTTGTTTCAATTCCCATATGATGTAACTGGGTTCAACTGGAATGTAACTGGGACCAACTGGGTTGTAACTGGGACCAACTGGGTTGTAACTGGAGTCAACTGGGTTGTAACTGGGGTCAACTGGGGTATACTGGGATTTAGCTGAGATTCAACTAGGATCAACTGGGACCAACTGGAATTTGTTTCAATTCCCATATGAACCCAGTTGAACCCAGTTAACTGGGTTCAACTGGAATTTCCTCCTGGGGTACAAAAAGCAACATCATTATTTTTTATTGATTCCGACGATTAGACTCATGTAAGGAATGTAGTTATTTTCATCCAATTAGCTATCAATTAGCCTCCATCAATATAAGGAATATAACAACGTCTACCAGATTAGCATATGCAATCTAGGTGTATATGTACATATGATGAGAATGTGTGGTAGACCTATAAGCCAAGTATTGATCTTTATTTGTGTTGTGATCTATGTTACAATTGTCACACAATGTGCATCTAGCTTCTCTTCAACTATGTTCCAAGTTATGTCACACCCATGGGAGGCACCACGAGTGAAGATGTTAGTAATGATTCCCCCCCCCCTATGATTAGATATTGGGAAAATCATGCGGTTTGTCGGGAGAACCATGTCGTTTGCCAAGTAAAAGGTCGGGCGGTGATCCAGTTAGGCTATCAAGTAGATATTCAGGTTCGTAGTGATATATGAGGGCAGGAGATTATTACCCCTCCCCCCATTTCTCCCTTCTTAATAAAAAAGTTGGATTTGTTATTATTCGTGTTACTTGTCTGGGATACTTTTGTTTGTTATATATAACACTATTTTGCTGATAGATGAACTTAAAATTCCATTGTTTTCAAAAGGGATGGGGTTTATCATATCGAAGTTATAGTTTTCCCTTCATGGCACTTACATAAACCAAATCTCGCTTCTACGCTGGTGTGTAAGAAAGGACATATCATTGTCATTTTGGAAGTTATGGAGTTATCGGGAAATTACTTACCATAATGTAAGTTAGCCAATTTACTTCACCTGGACCTAGAACATATTTCTACAATTATTAACTGCAGTAATTACTTGTCATGTTTTATGCTGATAAATATGCTATAACTGGGATATCACCAATATAACTTCGCAATCGATTGGAAAGAAACAAATGGAACAGTTAGAAAGACCTACCTGAAGAGTAGTACCATCTTCGGGAGTGCAATTACTAGTTTTAGCAGTAGTGTTCATGTTGGTGGTGCTCTCGTATTTTGGGCTGGAAGTATGCGGTGCTGTTGCTACAAATAGTTCGATATTAAATATTACACTGAAGAACATATCAAACAAAGTATCCCTTCATTTCAATTGACTCAAACCAGATATGGAAATGAAATTGATCTGGCTCCACCAAATTATACATCTGAATAAGCAGAACTTAAACATGCTCAGCAGGGCTGCCAAATCCAATGAGTCATAACTTATACCATATAGAATATTTCATAAAGTATATGGTTGTTATTAAATAGAATGTGTTTTAATTGACCTTTGAACATATTTATGGAATATTTTATATTTTCCGAATATTGATTGGAACACAGTTCCGAAGATTAGGACCACAATACACAAATGAACCACGAACATGCATTTATAAACGAAAATAAGTATCTTAGAAAATAATTCGCCTTAACGTGTAACCAGTGTAGCTAATAGAAAATATCAGTAACATGGTCTGTTCTACCACGTTCGTGGATAAGACGAGCGGAACAATTTTGAACATTTGGAAGTTTTTGTAATAACTTTCCGTTGATTCCATAAATGAGAGCATTGTTGTTATCTAAGCGGTTAACGACGAGAGAAATAACTAAAGTCTTAATGAGATTTTGAGGGGAATATGCTTAATTTTCGCGATGTGACGTATCATACAAAAGCATGAAGAAATAACATTAACATGATGATAAAAATCAAAGTGCTGATCTATAATACATCCAAGGTTTCTAACCGTATTAGTAAATATAATGCATGTATACCATCATGGAAATTAATACCCTTAATTTCTATTTGGCTAAAAATTGCTTTACTTCTGTATTGTTTGGATTAAGTTTTAATGAGTAATTGCACATCCAGCGGATATCATGGATATCCTGAAAGCACTGTATAAATGTCCTTTGTGAAGACTGTGAATTGCGAATTACAAGTAAAATGCTTATACATTTGGTGGTCATCTGCATAGCCAGCGACTTTGAACTCGTTACCAATAATGAATAAATATATATATATATATTACATAAGACAGGTCATCATACATCCCTCTGTATCGGTATGGTTTGAATATACATTGTTAACGCAAACTCTCTGTCGTCTCCCTAAATGAAATGAACCATGTAAGTACAACACCATTGAAACCAATTTCACGAGATAAAATATTAATAAGTTTTGAGTGATCAATGGTGTCGAAAGCGGCACTCAGATCAAGCAACATTAAAATAGTAGCTTTGTTAGAGTCAGAAGCTACGAAAACGTCATTATTTAATTTCAATAGAAGTGATTCAGTACTGTGTGCCTTTTTATAACCGGATTGGTAACTTATGTGGAGGTTGTTTTTTCTCCATATGAACATTACGTTGTTTTAGCACAACTCTTTCAATCAGTTTGCCAATAAATTTCAGATTGTAGATAGGTCTATAATTTTTCAAACATTCTGGATCAGAAACCTTCTTTTTTAACACAGGTATGCAAGTTTAATACAAGAAACTGAAGCAGTTCTTAGCGATATACAAATTTAAGGCATAAGCAAAATAATGTGATCCCCATGACATTAGTCGGTAATGGAACACTACGGGAGCACTTTATTCCAGCTCTTTCAATTATTTGACGTAAATGGTCCTCGTCAACTAGTAAGTTAAAAGTAGACATGGGGGTACATTTAATTTGGTTCTCGTTTATATACGAGTTTAAAACAATTTTTGTATTGTTTCGGGTAATGTCATCCCGATATTTTCTCACGTTTTCTTCAATAACAAAATCATTACATTTTTCTGCAAGTGCAAAATCAGAGTCAGCACTATGAAATATAGTAGTACTAATATTGTTATGGTAAGTGTTAAACATATTGAATAATTGTTTCTGGTTATGAATACAGTTCTTAGCCAATAGTACAATTTCTTTTTATTTGTAGCAGCAATATTTGTTATTTTTCTCTTATGGACATAGATGTCAAGATGTATTTTAAGCTTCGTCTTAAACCATTTTTTCTCTGCACGCATTTGATCACTACGTAACTGTCTATATTCACCGTCGAACCAAGGACAGTCATGAACCACTCTGATTCGTTTTGTTTTTAGGGGCGCATGAATATCTAAAAGATGCGTATCGTTGAAACTACCAATAGGTAGATCAGTAACTGTGGCAGAGATTTCAATTTGTTTATCTTTCTGAATGAGTGATATGTATAGTTAATATTAGTAGTATTACCAGACAAATCGAACGTGATTGGTTAATTATCACTTAAATCACTAGGGGTGCAAGGTACATTCAGCGGTACGTACACTCAGTGTTGACTATTAATACGTCAAGCGCGTGACTTGTATTATGTGTAGTGACATTGATATGTTGGGTTAGATTAAACGCATATATTAAGTTGTTAAAGGCGGTAGTGTTGACGTTTTCAGGGAGTGCACAATATATGTTAACATCACCACCAAATACTCAATGACTTGAATTTGATGTTAGTAATTATAATAACGACCTAAATTCCGTTAAAATATATTAAAAGAAATACAAAGCAGTCTGTAAATTATAATATTTGTTAACATGCTACCATCGAGTTCCTTACTAACAATTTCGTTGTATGCAAAGAAAGAGAATGTGTTCACTTTGGTCGGTCTAACACGCAATGATCTCCGTTCTGACCATGATCCTCACACCTCTACCACGTTTATTATAACGGGGAATTCGATGTAGTTTGAACCCAAGTGTGTCAATTTCATATAGAATGTCACATGAGTGCGGGGACGGCCAAATTTATGTGAGTAGTGAAACACAAATGATGTTGTCGATAACAAAACTAAATACTTCATTATGCTTGTTACAGAAGAGTGTAAGTTCCATATTAGGAAATAAAGTATACTACAACTTCGTACCCTTTGGGAGATACCTATTTTAACTCCTTTTAGTATTTAATCGAGGTACGTTGTTTTGCTTGTTCCTTTGTTTAACTTGGGCAATTTGTTTCACATGTTTCGGTGTCATGGGATTCATCACACTGATCACACGTTGGGTCTCTTGGTGTGGAGCATTGCTCCTTGAAGTGACCATATATCTGGAACAAATTGCAACGCTTGACAAAAAACATGTCAACCCTACATTAATGCGATCACCTCTCTTATGGATAATTTCATGAGTGGTATTACTAATCAAGAGACCAGCTTGGAATATTTTAGGGTTATTTATAGTCGGTTTTATGCACAACACTTTTATATTTACATTGATATTATCGTCAGTTGAGATCTTGATATCTGGATTTTGATTTAGTGTCGACGTGGTCAATGATTCCTTAGTGAAATAGGAAGAAAAACCAGCAATATTGATAGTTGCAGATTTGTCTTTGGGTTCGTATACATCATACATGTGGAGGTGACTTTTCATTGCATCTTTTGCAGATCGATCAGGATCTTTTAAACTGGTATAACTGTTAGTAACAGGTATTGAGTTGTCGATAACCGTTGATTGCAAATCAATACGATTGACGAATGTGTCTTTGACAATGAGAGTTAAAGAGGCGCAGTCGTCTCGTAAACAGTTGGTCAAACTTGTTTGATCACGTCAGAGTTGTGTACGGTACGGTTGTCTGAC
>WXZC020000555.1:0-11644 GCA_011317855.2 Paelopatides confundens
ACAAACTAACACTATAAGACCCCCTTATCTGCTGTGACATGCAACAAACTAACACTATAAGACCCCCTTATCTGCTGGGACATGCAACAAACGCGCATAGGTCCCTACTCACCTGTCCAGGCCGACTGAGCGGTCCATTTTCACCGGCCTGGACAGGTGAGTAGGGACCTATGCGCGCTGTAGCATAGAAAATCCACATTAGTGCGTCCTGAAATCTCCTTGGAATGTGATCTCAGGCGGGTGACTGGGGTCGGCGGTTAATAACATATGCTACATGTGAAAGAAAACATGTTTGGCTGTAAAAATATGACCATTTCAACAATATTAAATTAAGCCCCACCCACTCATGAATATGGATAACAGTATCAAAAACAATAGGGCACATCTATGGTACATGGGCTACATGTGTACCACATAAGACACGTATTCAATGCACCGTTCTGGAGATATCTTGTTTACAAGATAGCCATAACACACACATACATACACACATGCCACCAGGACTGCATAGATTCCGGATGCCGACAGCAATGGAACAAAAAAAATTGATGAGTACGACAATCGGTGGCCAAATTAGGGGGCAACCTATCTGATGGGGAGTCACCACTGCTCTGTACATGCCCCTGCAACAGAAGTTCAATACATTGAGAAACCATGTTATGTTTTAAAACAAGATCAACATTGAGGGTTAGCATACATCACTTTCATAGTTATATACCTAAGGCTAAAATGTGCTTAGTCTTCAACTTCCATGCTACCCCTCTGGGGGTGGCAACTCACTTTGTATCCAACAATTCCCAAAATAATATGGTAAATATGAATCCCTTTATCCTGACGCACAAAAGTTGCACGTATATCCTTCAAGAAGACAAAAAGTATCGATAAAAGGTGTACAGTGCAATGGAGTGTATGTATGTGTGTACCAGTGAAACCCGACTGAGGTTATGAACCATTATGAAAGGATACTCTAGCAGGTCACAAGATGGATTTGATAAAGTCCCTGACGGCCAAGTAATACTCTTTCTGTTCCTCCATTTTTCTTATTTTATTTGGGCAAACTGGAAAGTGGTACCTAATGCTTGAAAGCTGTTCTCTTGTCAATGACAATCCAGTTGGGACAGTCACATCTGGTCCCTCTTCACCATTATCTCCATCATGGTCTCCATCTACACCATATAAGTGCAATTCTTCCTGTTGGAAAATAAGATAATATATGAAGTTTGGGTTTTATGAAAGAATCATATAATCAAAGTTAAAGAGCACTATAAAAGCTAACAGGCAATCCTTAAGTTGACAATTTTGATACCAGAGTATAAAGATTTGTACCACAGACTTATTAGCATTAAAACATAAATTGATTAAAAGTTATTGTATTGACTGTGGGCCTACATATAAGAAGAAGAAGTTGTACTGGGTTGTACTTTTTGGTTTTGATGATAATCGTAACCTTTGCATGCAGTCATGATGGCGTGTGTGTGCGTGTGTTTTGTAGTCTTACTGAGGACTTGAACAAAGGCATTCCAAGTCCTCGGTGGAAATTCTTTTGAAATAGTCCTCAGAAGGAATCTATTGTTGTTGTTAAGGTTAGGGTAAAGTGGATTAGGATATATATATTTAACAATCCATGGAGTCCTCGCTGGGTATGTAAAACAAACATGTGTGTGTGTTTGTGTGTGTGACACCCAGCTTGTAAAGAAGGAAAGCGATGACATATTTCATACATTGTATGTGGATGTAGCATATATTGAGTACAAGAAGCCTATTGTTTTTAGTGGAGGTCAAAGGTCAATTGTGATCACCAAAGGCCAATACATGAAAAGCTTATAAACACGATATCTCAAGAAGGGAAATATTGACAGATGTCCAACTTGTTATTGGTGGAGGTCAAAGGTCATTTGATGTCACTAGAGACCAACATGTTATAAGCTTGTAAACACGATATCTCAAGAAGGAAAATATTGACAGATGTCAAACTTTGCATGTGGATGTAACTTATTGAGTACAAGAAGCATATTGTTTTTGGTGGAGGTCAAAAGTCATTTGAGGTCACCAGAGGCAAAAATGTAAAAAGCTAACATCTGCAGATCTCATAATTAGCATAGATTGATTCTTACAATAACCATATTGTTTAAAGTAAGAGGTCAAATATGTTCATTCTTGTACTAAAGCTTGTACTTGTACTTGAATGACAGTGATTCCTGTGCCTGTTACAGTACTATATATGCCATAACTTTATTGGTCTAAAGTGAACAAGCTTTTATTATTTCTGCTCTGACCAGGGTGGAATGTGGAATTGGTCCCATGAGAGCAGTTAAGTGTGAAGTAACAGATATTGATATAGTTGATGGAAAGTAGATTCATGTATCTACTTTCCATCAACTACTGTGTAAAAAAACTACAAATACAGGAAACCACCTGTCAAGTGACTGGTTGGAGGATATATGTTACTCTTCTAATTAGAAGTAGTATCCAGATTATCTTGTATCTAGGGTAAATTCTAAGCTAGTTGCAAGGATGCATATTCCAATGTTGAGCCAGTCTTTAGATTCTTCTCCAGTTGCATGTCAACTTCCCCATAATATTCCTATTTTTCAATTAAATAAATTTTGATGTCTCATATTTTGCTGGGGAAAAAATCCTATATATCAATTAAATAATTCCTATAATTTCTCATATTTTGTTAAAAATCACTTACTTGAATGCTAGTTGCTTATTACATTTATTATGTACAAGGCAAGTAACAGCTTGGAGGGTTTAAGTTGCTCCTCTAATTTAGAAATTTAGTATACAGATTATCTTGTAACTAGGGTAAATTCAAAGTGAGTCTCACAGATGTGTTTAGGTACATGTCTTCTAGGTATATGTTAAGCTGTCTTAGTTTGTCCTCCAGTTGGATGTAAACTTCCCATATATTCCTATTTTTCAATGAAATGAATTTTTGATGTCCCATAGTTTGCTGAAAAAAATCCTATATTTCAATTGAATAAATCCTATAATTGATTGTATTTTGTTTTTAAAAATCCTATATGTATTTCTATATCTTCACTGAAAGGAAGCTTTGACAATACCTACATAACATGTGGATGTCTCATTTGCAAAATATTTTTTACTGTAGGTCTTACATAATGTATACACATGTAAAATGAGTTTGATTACAACCAGAGTGCAAATTTTTAAATCCTCTTTCAGCACTGGCATGTTGTTTTCAATCACATTTTGAGAATGAGGTATTTCTCTCTACAATTTTTTAACCCTTCGCAAAGAAGTAGGCCAATGAAAATATGAATAATAACAGACTGTTACAGATTTGTTTATAAACATTACCTTTCCATTCAAGTGTTATTGAACCAGTAACCTCATGAATATTAACCAATGAGAGGAAATTGTGCACTAATTTGAACAATATTGTTGAATATTTGAATCTAACAGTTATTATCTACTTTTTTGTTCCCCCCCTCTGTGAGGGGCCCAACATTTTTGGAGGAAAGTACCTCATTGTAAAAATGTTATTAGAAACATGTCAAATGAATTTCCCCTGCCTTCATTTCTTTATTCTTTTATTTTCAGGATTGGCAGGAAGAAGATGTAATTGCTTTCAGCAATAATGTTGCTGCAATCAATTTGGCAAAGAAGGTGGCAGACTTCCACCTATTGGTGCTATGCCCCATTAGTAAACAGAGGTCAATTTCTGATGCTCTGGAGAGGACTGGCCATTATGATCATAGCGAACAAGCATATTACCATCTCCAGCACACTGATATTGGTGAGAACACATGCTCTAGACCATGCTTTTCAACCCTTTTTCTCAGATTCCCCACCTGGGTGAAGTGTTTCCTCATCTCCCCTAAACAATCGTACAAAAATGTACAATGCAGAGGCATGTACAGGATTTTTGATAGTGAGCGCATTTTTTTTTTATAGATAAATTTTTGTTCATGTAACTGGGATATAGATGGCAGGGGTTAGGAGGGAGGGGTTGGTGGGTGCGTGCATCTGTGGCCTTGAGAAAATTATGTTTATAAAAAGGAGGCTTAGATGCAAAATGGTGCTATCATTTGATATTTTTGAAGTGCATTTCATGTTATACAATTTTTGGGGAAAATTGCAAATAAGTGGGAGGGGTTTCCTGTGGTTTTTACCAATGTTTGTTTATGATCTTTTGAAGTACATTGTTTTTTCTATTTTTAATTTTTTTTGTAAAAATTTGCTAAATATAAATGATCATTTATTCCCTTCAAATTTTTTATTTTTAAGGAAAAAAATGACCCATATTGAATAGATGAACCCAATTGTTTTTGTTGGGAGGTTGATGGTCAATCGAGGTAAGCAATGGTCAAAATGTGTAAACTTGGAAATCTTGGACAGATATCATACTCGACATGTGCATAAGTTTGAGAAGCCTATATTGTTTTGGTGGAGTTCAATTGTCATTTAAGGTCAGCAGCGGTCCAAAATTTAACAGGAACACCCAAATGTATGGTTCTGATGCTTTATGAAGAATTAGCTTTGCATAATCAATAAATGTGCATGATATAACAAATAAAAGCAACCAATATTATCCACACAATGAAATGGGTTATCATTGTACTGCAAATAATGTGTCAAGACTCTGCTCAAACAGTAACTTTAAATGTAAAAGGTGTAAAGTAGAGGATATTCCACTTTGTGCTAAACCTTTAAAAAATGTAGAAATTGGAGGAAGATTTTATATGTGGTAGATAAATTCTGTTACGTAGGAGATATGAGCTGGTGTTGGAGCTGAGGAAAGCTCCATTGTGTAAGGATCAGAAGTGGTTGGAAGAAGTTCAAGGAGCATCTCCATGTGCTTACTTCTTGACATTTCTGACTATGTACTAAGGGTAAAGTCTTTGTCTTATGGTATATGGTAGTGAAACGTTTGCTGTTAAAGAAGAGGATTTAAGGAGACTAGAACTAAATGATATGATGATGGTCAGGTAGATGTGTGAGACAAAATTTAGGGATACAATATCTGCTGTGCTGAGGGACTAATTGGGCGTTGACAGTATCAGAGACTGTACAGAGAGGTATGGACACATTGTTAGAAAGGACACTTATATCTGGATAAAGAAAATTACTAATTTAAACGTGGTTGGACAGAAAGGTAAAGGTAGGCCGCGAATGTTGTGGGATAGTGTTGTAAAGAATGATCTTAGCTCAAAAGGTCTATAGAAAGATCACACCCATGTGAAAGAAACAGATATTTGGTTTGAAAACAAATGACCAATTCATCATTCTTACATTAACCCCATCACAGTCATTAATATGCATGAATCACTATAAAACGAAATGGAGCACATTTATGTTCCATGAGCTATCTGTGTACAACCATATGACAATTTTGGTTCATTATAGATGTCGTGTTTACAATATCTGGCTCACACTTTGCACGTGGATGTACCATATACGAGTACAGGAATGCTATATTTGTGGTCAAATCAGGGTCACAACGTGAATTTTGTAAACTTGATACTGTATCAAGAATGGAAGCTGGACAATATTATGCAAAATATTTCTATTAATCTTTACGGCGTACATACATACTGTACACACAGAAAATGTTAGTTGATTCTTTCAACATTCCTCAATATATTTGTGCATTTCTGGGTTTTTTGTTGTTACCTTTGAGCACGACAGATTACGCCCTGTACATTAGTAGGACTATGTATGTTAAATGGTATTGCTTTATGCTATTAAACACTAATGTAAAGTCTGGTGCCTAGGCTATCATTTAATGGAGTTAAAAGTGTGTTGGTGGTAGAGACTAATTGAGATCCTCTATTGCAGTTAAAGGAAAAATGCTGGCAGAAAGCCTCAATGGCATGGTACTAGCGAGAACAAAGGGCAAGAATGCTCAAGTTGTATGGATGCCAGCTGGAGGCAGTGACAATGTGTTGTCTGTAAAGAAAAACGAAGTTACCCTAGCACTGGATGGGGAAGATATCTCTCAAAAAGGTGCACCATCACAACTAATGGAGATTATGGTCCAGAGTTTAAGCAGACAGAATGAATGGATCCTAGATGCTTGCTCCTCTACTGGTAAGTGGGCTTATGTTGGATGGGTCATGAGCAAACTTTGTAGTCAAACTGGATTTCTAGATGCCTTCTTACCTAGAATGTAAAGTGTGATGATAAAGTATTAAGAAATTGCTGGAGATATATGCCAATTCTGACGGAATATTATCCTATGTGGATCAATGTGATCTTAAGTGATTACAAGAACTCAAAAAGGTCAGCTTGGGTAAACTAATATCACCGTCTCCATCTGGCAGCAGGGGACATGAGTCAAGTGGGCAATTTTACCCCAATTTAACCTATGTTGTATAACTGTGTAGCTGCTGTACAGAATTATTCCCTCTTTACATTGAGTATAACTTTTTCATGTATTCTTGTTGAAAATACTAAAATCTGATTGGTCCGATATCGTCAGCTGATCGTGCATTAACCGATGGATAATGCACGGTAAAATACTGGCGGACGAATATAAGTTATAACGCGATTCACAATATTTTAAAGTTGTATCATGCTATCGTTCAACTTTAAACATATAGGCTAACTGAATAAAATGACCCAGCTTAGGCTCAATTTAATTTTCCTTAACATGTATAACTAGCTGCTAGGTCTTGATCAATTCTAATAGAGTTCTTCTACTAGACTGTTATTATTTTAATCATTTTCTGTTATATAAAGTAGGGTGGCATTTGCAATATTGTTGCTAAAATATAAACATTTGATCTGATACTTCACTGTGAAAATATGAAGAAGCAAAGAGACCTGGCTCAGGTGCTATGACATCACACAATGGGCCTAGAATGGAAACCCATGACTTTTTCATGAATTTTCATGAAAACTAAACTGATTATCTTTTTTTTGGGGGGGGGGGGGTGGGGGGGGGGTGACGAATGCCAACATATGCAAACATATGTAGCCTATAGTGTAAGGTAAGTAGGGTGGTTAGTTTCCTTCTGTTTCAGTAATTTAAGGCAACAGGTCAAAGTTATAAAAACCTTGTAAACCCAATAATTCCAAAGGTTTAAGCTTGGACAAACTTCATATTTATTATGGATGTTGATTTGGTGAATATAAGAATCCTATTGTTTTTTTTGTGGTGCTCAATGGTAATTTGATGTCAACAGAGGTCAACGTCCAATAACATAGTAAACATGATAACTACAAAAGTTTGGGCAATCTTCATATTTAGTATGTATGTTGACTTTAGTGAGTATAAGAAACCTATTGTTTTTTGGGGTGGTCATGTGTCACTTGAGGTCAATTACCGAAAACCTTGTAAACACTGGCTACAAAAGTTTAGTTTGGGCAAACTAAATATTTAGTATGTATGTTGACTTTAGTAATGTCAAGAACCCTATTTTTTCAACAGGTTAGTCAGAAAAACCTTGTAAACATGATAACTCCAAATGTTTAGCTTGGAAAAACTTCATATATAATATGTATGTTGACTTAGTGAGTTCAAAAACCCTATTGTTGTTTGCGGTGTCAATGGTCAACATGGGTCAAAGTCCGAAAACCTTGTAAACACCATCACTTCAAAAGTTTAGCTTGGAAAAATTTCATATTTAGTAGGTATGTTGACTGTAGTAATGAGTTCAAGAACCCTATTGCTTTTGGCATTGGTCAACAGAGGTCAACGTCCAAAAACACGATAACTACAAGTTTGGGCAAACTTCATATTGAGTATGTATGTTGACTTTAGTGAGTACAAGAACCCTATTGCTTTTTGTGGTGGTCAAAGTCCGAAAACCTTGTAAACATAACTCCAAAAGTGTAACTTGGACAAATTTCATATTTAGTATGTATGTTGACTTTAGTGAGTTAAAGAACCCTATTGTTTTTTTGTGGTGGTCAATGGTCTTTTGACCTTGTAAACACGATAACTAGTTTAGCTGGGACACACGTCTTGTTTAGTATGTAGGCTGACTTTGGTAACTTCAATATCCCTATTGGTTTTGGTGGTGGTCAATTGTAATTTAAGGCAACAGGTCAAAGTTATAAAAACCTTGTAAACCCAATAATTCCAAAGGTTTAAGCTTGGACAAACTTCATATTTATTATGGATGTTGATTTGGTGAATATAAGAATCCTATTGTTTTTTTTGTGGTGGTCAATGGTCCTTTGATGTCAACAGAGGTCAACATCCAAAAACCTTGTAAACATGATCAACTCCAAAAGTTTAGCTTGGGTAAACTTCATATTTAGTCAACTTTAGTGAGTACAAGAACCCTGTCATTTTGGTGAAGGTTAAGGTAATTTGAAGTCAACATAGGTCAAAATCTGTAAACTTTGTAAACACATATTTGGTATGTATGTCTGCAGTCAGAGCAAGAACCGTGTTGATAAATTTAATCAATAATGGTGAAAGATTGACATTTTTCTATTTTTTTCTATCAAAAGGTCAAGGAATCACTAAGCCTGTTGGCTTTCTGGTTGGTCTGATAAGCTTGCATTGGAATGTCATAAATTTTCACTCATCCTACAGTTCATTATTTTTAATTTTTCAGGATCTGGGCTTATGGCAGCTTTGAAGCTGAAGAGGAATGCTGTTGTATTGCAGCATGATGAGCAAAAATTCAGAGATATCCAGTGTATTCTAGCCAGACAAGTTACCCATGTCAACCCAGAATAAAGGTTCAACTGGATGTATTCCTCCGCTTTTATGGACATAAATAATTTGGAGTACAGTGTCGTTCACCCTATGTACGATACGATAAGATATGATAAACAAAGTTGAAATAGTGTTGTATATGAGACCATTCACATTCCATGTGATCGCATACAAGACAACGTCATATAAATACAACAACCCATTTATCGCATGTAATGTGAATTTTTTTTAATTATCATATCGTGTTGTATCGTACATACTCTCAACACTGAAGCTGCAGTAACTCTTATTAAAAGGGCTGGGGAGGGAGAAGAACATATGGATTACAAGACAAATAGAGGCATGGTTACATCATGTTAAAAGTAAGCTACCTCAATTATATTTCTTATCATTGGCTCATAAAACAAAGGCTACCATGTATATAAAATTCAGTCTTATTTTTAGTAAACATGAAACCTCATATTTATTACTGTGGCCCAAGTGACTAATATTTATGTGATAACTATAAGAAAATGAAGATAGCTATTATCAAATGTTTTCATTTATGCTACATATGCTGTGAAATTTGACCTCAAAGGTCTTCCTGTAAACTGATTTAGGAAATGGATTTTACAGTCAAGTTGGCGTATGTGTGCCTGCATGTGTATGCAAGTGTGTGACACCTTGCTTGTAAACACTTATCTCAAAAAGGGAAGCATGGACAAATCTCCTCCTTGGTATGTACATGCCACATAATCAGTAGAGGATCTATTGGTTTTGGTGGATGTCAAAGGTCACCTGAGGTCAACAGCCATCAAAATGTAAAAACCTTGTAAACACGATATCTCTAGAAGGGAAGCTTGGACAAAACTCTTACTTGGTGTGCATATAACCCATGATGAGTAGCACCCTATTGTTTTTTTGTGGAGGTCAAAGGTCATTTGATATGATCAAAATGTAAATACCTTGTAATCACCATCGCAAGAAGGGAAGTCTGGACAAATCTCATACTTGGGGTGCACATGACCCATAATGAGTAGAAGTTGAGGTCAAATGTCATCTGAGGTCAAAACCTTGTTAAACATATCTTGAGAAGGGGAGCTTGGGAAAATATCTTACTGATTGTAGAGTAGCATCACTTCTGGTGTTGCAATGACCTTAAAAAATCATTGCAAGTAACATATAAGGGTGTCTGTCACTCTGGTTATATCTTGCCCGTTGCATGATGTTTCACTGTGATACGTTTCTTTTTGTCAATATTGTATTGTGTAACTTTTTAGGGTGATTCTTAAATATTAATGGTAGCCTTCATACAAACAGTTATATTGCGTATCGTACATCTGTTTATCCATAATAATTGTAAGTAATAACATTTCCTAATGTGATCATCTAAGTTGGCAGTTTTAAATGATAACCCAGGGACAACAAAATATTTTAATAAGTTAGATGATCTGACGTCGTCAAGCCTGCCTTAAAGAAGCAGTCCAGATAGTTCAAAATATATAATTTCATTTTGATCTCCACCCACTATTGCATTTTCTATTCTCTAACATACTACTAAACTCCTATCTATTATCGTGACTTTTTAGGAAATTTTCTTCGAAAAAAGAGTGAAAAAAGATCAACCGAAAAATATGCACATTTTACAGCTTTTGAAATTTTTTCTTGCAGTCACCTGATCTAATTACATCATTGGGGCGACGATTTGACTGTGGACATGAGTTTGTATAGAGCCTGTGTGTTAGTAAAGTGGGTGATTACAAGTCCGATACATTTTATAATTGGAGTATTTCAAATAAGTGATGGAAATTGTGTTACTTTGTAGTTATCAGGCACTATTAGGACAGCAAAATATGACCCAATAGAATCAACCAATAAGTGATGGAAATTGTGTTACTTAGAAGTTATCAGGCATTATTGGGGAAGGAAAATATGACCCAATAGAAGCAACCAAATAAGTGATGGAAATTGTGTTAGCTTCGAAGTTATCAGGCACTATTGGGGCAGCAAAATACGACCCAATAAGTGATGGAAATTGTGTTACTTAGGAAGTGATGAGGCACTAGTGGGGCAGTAAAATATGCCCCAATAGAATCAACCAATAAGTGATGGAAATTGTGTTACTTGGCCGTTATCAGGCACTATTGGGGCAGCAAAATATGACCCAATAGAATCAACCAATAAGTGATGGAAATTACATAGTTATCAGGTACTATTAGGACGGCAATATATGACCCAATAGAATCAGCTAATAAGTGATGGAAATGGTGTTACTTAGACGTTATCGGGCACTATTGGGACAGCAAAATATGACCCAATAGAAGCAACCAATATCTTTACAAGTTACCAGACTATTGGGGGTGGAAAAATATGATCCAATATAATCAACCAATAAGTGATGGGAAATTACTTAGTTATCAAGTACTATTAGGACAGCAAAATATGACCCAATAGAATCAACTAATAAGTGATGGAAAATTATGTTACTTAGGAAGTTATCAGGCACTAATAAGTTATGCAAATTGTGTTACTTAGCAGTTATCAGGTACTATTGGGACAGCAAAAAATGACCCAATAGAAGCAGCGAGTAAGTAATGGAAATTGTGCTAGTAGTTATCAGGCACTATTGGGACAGCAAAATATGACCCAATAGAAGCAACCAATATCTTCACAAGTTACCAGACTATTGGGGTGGGAAAAGTATGACCCAATAGAAGCAGTTATTTAGCATGGGAGTTTTATTTAGAAGTAACGATGCACTATCAGGGCAGCAAAATATGCCCCAATAGAATCAACCAATAAGTGATGGAAATTGTGTTACCTAGAAGTTATCAGGTACTATTGGGGCAGCAAAAAATTACCCAATAGAAGCAGTAAATAAGTGATGGAAATTGTGCAAGAAGTTATCAGGCACTATTGGGACAGCAACAAATGACCCAATAGAAGTAACCAATAAGTGATGGAAATCAGAAGTTATCAGGTACTATTGGGACAGCAAAAAATGACCCAATAGAAGCAGCGAAT
>WXZC020000556.1:0-11644 GCA_011317855.2 Paelopatides confundens
GCTATCTTAGATTCCCCTCGACATTTTCTCCTCGAATTTGCGCGAATCTGCTCGGCATGCTAAAAGGTCCCTGGTGGGGTCCAGAGGAATATTATTGTATGTGTAAATTGTGCTATAATTTAGCATGTTAACACTGCTATTAAACTATAGTACATGTAGTACATATATGCTATACGTCTAGTACGATACGTAATTGACCACTCTCAGAATTCACCCGACATTTCTGATCTTTTAATAAAAGAACTATTAAAAGAAAAAGTCGTAGACTGCCGTGCTCTCCCGAGTGATATACATGCAGTATTGGTAACGTATATGTACTGCAATATGCAGATGACAGATATAGCTAATGTAACATGGTATAGCCTACATTATGATGCATAGCCAAATTTATACATAAAGCGGATGCCGAAAATGGCACGGCTTCCGGGCTTGCCCTCTTTGACCCCCTTAAGAAGCCCCTCAACGGCACATGGAGGAACTTCACGCAAACGCCTATAGTGCCATTGTTTTCCATTCCCGTGATGCAGTCCCCCGCGTGAAAATTCGCTCCGCTGTCCCCGAAGGAAGGGCGGAGAATTTTAATTTGTCTAAACTTGTATAAAAATAGGTATAAGTTTCCCTATGGTTTATTAAACAACCTATACGGCGATATACAAATTCGGGCAGTTCGGTTCAAAATTCAAGAAAGACTGGCAAAAAGTGACCTCACCAGTGGCGATGCCACGGGGGGTGGTGTGATATCCTTATCCTTCCTCGCGAAGTTTGTATTCGTCCAAATTCGATGAGAAAATGTCGAAGGGTAGAGGTTGGGGGAATTTATGCACCATTTTGCATTTAAGCACCCTTAATTCGATAAAACTGTCTCAACTTGGTGAAGCGGATACCAACGAGCGGGGGGTGGGGCGGGACTGAGGGAATATTTCACCAATTTCAATTTGTCCACATTCGAGGGAAAATTGTCGCGGGTATAGGGGAGGAAAGGTAGTATCATTTTGCATTTAAGTACCCTTACTTCTGCAAATATTTCTGAAAGATAAGGAGTTTACCGGCGACTGGGGGACATGTCCCACACTTCTTGCTAAGTTAAATTTAAATTTCTAATTCGTTTAATTCGTCTGAGGTAAAGGGAGATACGATATCATAATTTAGCATCTAAGCACCCTTAATTCGGTAAACAAGTGTCAATATCGATACCCATCCCCCTAGACACCATCTCCCCTCCCCAATGCCATTCCTTCAATGTTCACGACATATAACTAAATTAGTTTGAGAATTTAGGGTCACTGGCTCAAGCCACACAGAACGATTCCAGTACCATATGTGTTTTTAGCCGCAGTGTGAAAAATCTATTTTTTCAGGAGGCCTCCACTCAATTATTCTCCCCACCCCTCACTCCTTGTGAGCTGGTATTGCCACTTCCCCACCCCTTAATATTGGCCTGTACGCCTCTGTATATAGGGTCAACGCAAACAGGATATCCCTATCCCGCTGTGCTAAATTCACACTGAATATAAGTAAGACTTAACTGATTTACAATAACTAAGGCTATCAATTACCAAAAGAAGCCTACACAACACAGTACACACGTGCATAGCGGGGTTTGGTAACAAAGGTCGCGTGTTGTCATTGGTTAATTTTGAAAGGCTTCCAGTGGATCAATCAATGGGATAGTTTTAGAATTCGATTTTGACACCAACTAATTCGCACTGCAGACACGACCAAATATTTCACACGGCGTAATAAAACGAACCGCGATATAATTGACACGGCGTAATAAAACAAACGACCAAATAATTCAGACGGCGTAGTGCTACAAACGACCACATAATTGGTACGGCGGAATAAAACAAACGACACAATTATTCGCACGGGGTAATACAAGTTAACACGGTGAAATATATCATTACGGTCATATATATCTTACGGGCGACTAACTGTTGACACCACGAAATAAATATGTACACGGAATAACATTTGATACTGCGATATAATTTGCACTGCGGTATAAATTGACACCGCAATAAAATGGTACAAAAGGCGCGCCATATTTTAGTGGGATCTAGAATGACTTTGAACCAATTAGTTGACTAAAGCTCAGCGTTAAAGTATCAGAGTGGGGCCAGTTGGGATCTGGGTGTAACCCCACCCCCTGTGACGAGGGTTACCTGCCAGGACGGGTATCCGAGGCGTAAAAATTCGGCCAAACAAATGGTGATCATAACAGATCATCGAACGGAAATTATGTGGAAAACGGACGTAAAACCGAAAAGAAGAGTTGACTAAATCTAGATCTAATTAAAAAAATCACCAAGTTTTCATGATGCCAAATAGCGCCCTTACTTAAGTGACATTACTTCTTCAAGCGCCCTCACTTAAATCAACTCCTTTTGAATTAGACTGTACCATCGTTTTAAAACTTGATAACCATTGAAATAAATATCTAATTTGATTAGTTATGTAATTTAAACATTTATATATTTAAGACGGTGTTGCATTACGTTGTACACGTACACTGATGTATCTGTAGTGTGATTCGGATGATGTTCGGAAACTCCACATGTGGAATTTGAGAACACCTTAACTGATAGGGCACACAAATGACACGTTTGAAACATCGTAGTAAATACATTTATCTCATTTCTTGATGAAATAATAATACCAAAAACTTGAAAGAGTGCATGTAAACTCATAAAAACACGTTTATGTTATAAATCAGCCATATTACAAGGTTTCCTTTTGGTATTTTAGGAATTCACACTATGAATTCAAAGTACAGCAAGTTTGTGATTTGCACAATGCACTGACTGTCAGCATTCTGGAGTTATCTTTTAATTTTTACTTACATCAAGAAGAAAATTGACTAACAAACATTCATATCAGCTGGAAAAAAATGTTGTCTATGACTAACTAGTCATATTTCAGAGGAATCTGATATGATTGTGAACCACTTAGTATAGACCACAGCTATATAACCATGCAGTTATTAATATGTTTCACGGTAGCATGATCATGATCTACTTCCTACATTTATAGATTTTATAATTTTTTGATAAAATAATAAGTGTAAATACTTTAAGCTAATAAATATGTTTTTGTTATAAATCAGCCATTACAGAAATATTTTCGCTGATATTTGATTTGATTCACATTGTGAAAACCAATAAACCGAATTTGTGGTTTGTATTAGTATATGTATATTATACTTAATGTCAACTTTAGGGTACTACATATATGATTTTCCCATATTTACTTAAAATGAAGAACCACATTTTTGACAAAGTTTATATCAGCAGAAAATGATGTTATCTTTCACAAAGTGGTTCTAGGGGGATCTTTCATCATGTTGTCCCATGCAGGTGACTAAACTAAAATGTACACAACTTTCCATAGTTACATGAGTAGCATTTGGTTGGTTACGCTATACTAATTTTCTTATGAAATAATCATTCGAAATACTTGAAAGAGTGTACTATAAGTTAAAAAATATGGTATATATTATAAATCACAAGAGGGCAAAAGATTCTGGCATCAGTGGTCTTTTCCCCTCATGCCTGGCAACATACTATTACGGTCATCTTCCACAATATATTAAAAAGCGAACTCTGTCAATGAATTTGTAGACTATTCAATACAACATGCCGCCCAGTGGTTTTAAGTGGTTTTGGGAGGCCAGGATTTTTGGAGTGTGGGGGGAACAACCGGCAACACAATATCAGGGCCGACATGTCGGATAGCTGGGTGCGGTTGGGAGGGGTGGGGGGGGGGTAGGTGTCGGTGTGTCGGAAGGGAACTTTTAAAGCCGGCTTTGTTGCTGTTTTACAGGCTAATATCGTGCTATTTTGTTTATAAAAAAGTCAGACATATGTCGGTCCCAAAGATTCGAAAATTGAAAACTTTTTGTCTTCCTTTTTGTTTGCATGTCGTAATTGTTTTATTTCAAATTGGGAAATCAGCCTCAATGCACTTACTGACACGTGTTAACATAATAAGAACATTTCCTCGTCGGACAAAATGTTGTGACCCTCTGTCCGATTGTTGGCCCCCACTCCAAAAATCCTGACCCTAGCCAAATAAAACCACCAAAGAACATAACAAGACCCCAATACCTATTTTTAACACTATAGGTACACAATAGTAGGTACATACTATCTTATAGGTACTAACAGGGAGTACTAGCCATACTAAGTTAGTGCTGTGTTGAGCAACATAATTGTTTGAGTAGTAACGTTACGCGCAACGAGTGCCAGAAATTATATAGCGATTTGAGGTTGTTCGCTGTCAATGTGTTGGCCTATCCATATACACACTACGAATCCATTTCCCATGACGCAGTAGTACATTTCCTCAGTTCGGCGTCGAAAACAGTCAAGAAGTGAATCAAACATTGAAGGCAGTACATTTCAAAAAGAAAAGTACAACTGATGATGATACAATTATTCCCAATTGTTTAAACGAAATAGTAAGTGTTTGCGTTATATATAACATGGACGTATCGGTTTATCGTGTGCATGAACATAAATACTTGGGCTACAATTCGATTTGTCTATACTTTACATTGTCACATCGAGTCTCGGAATATCCTGAATTGCTTTCATTTCCCGAAATTGTCAAAATTTCCCGAATTTCGAGTAATTTCCTTGAAAGTGGAACCACTGATTGAAGTTACGTGCTGTAGTCACTGATGGTTGTGTTGAACTCTAACTTTGGTTGCAATGATATGTGTTTACGAGAGATCAGCCGTACGACGTACTTAGACTCATCGTGATTGGTTCATTTTGGTTGTCGTTGCCTATTTAATAGCCTGTGGAAAGATACATTACAATGTGAAATTGAGCACGATTGTTATTACTTTTCAAGAAACGACGTGGTGGTTATTGAGAGAACAGGAGGGTATTGTGTTTGAATTAATTAAAGGGATTTTGAAGAAGGTTTTGTTTTCTTCTGCCAAAGAGGGGACTTTACGAAACAACACATTACATAGGCTTGGCTCATTGTCTATTAATTACGTGTATATATATCCACGAGCTCTGAATGTAATATTGTCAGTAAATTATGTGAATTCCGAGTAACACAACCCCGCGAGATAATTACTATCGGACGGAAAGACATACGTGTGACTACGCTACGTTCAAGTTGTTATTGTCGATCCACGATAATAACGTCTTACAATTTATGATCGGGTGACACATCTTTCCGAAGGCATATTATCTTCACGGAGAAGATGAGAGTGTATTGTACAAGATCCGTATACTATTGGAAGTAACATATTGGTTGGAATATCACTGTAGTCTTTACATTATATATATGGAGAGTGTGTAATTCCCGCAGTTACTGTACTTAATATACATGGGCCTATGTGAGTCGTACTGAGATGACATTCTATTGCATTTGTTATCAACTAGATAAATTTAGTATTTATCTGTTATAAATTTGGTTAATGTTTAATTTTGGATCCCAGCGCCCTTCGGATCTAAGCTAACTTGTTTATTTCCCTATTGTGGGCTTCAATAGTGCTAACTGGATCAGAATAAGTACCGGTATAGGCCTACATCAGTGCACGTTGTGAGTATGATAGGAAAGTGTCTCTGGTCAAATCAAGTACAGGATTAACAAAATAAAATGGAAGAGAGAGGTTGTGACAGAGCTGAGTACTTTAATTCACGTGATTTCAATAATCACCCTAACAACGTTGACAACATAATTTGGATCCCGGGCTCTGGAGTTACATCCAATGGAGCTCGTTTCTCTAGTAATACTGTCTGCGGATGTTGTATATTATTAGTATCATTTTGTACAGTTATTGTTATAATATTGGCAAGTACTTCAAGCACGTCCAACATGATTACCTTGATATTGCCCTTCATCGGAATTTGGGTGTGTGGTATATTTTTAACAATAGTAGCGCCTAAAAACCGGACTCGATTCAACATCAACCAACAAACTCCTCCTCCTTCTCCTACTCCTACTCCATCTCAACCAGCACGTGTTACACCTCCACACCAACCATCAAACCGGCCTTCTCCCGCAGCAAATGAAGGATATGGTGCAAATTACCCTCTGCCAAATTACAATTGGAACCCGTCTGTAAATTTACATCCTCCACACGTCTCAAGAAATACAGGACAGGATTCAACCGGATCAGCAGGGTAAGTTCAAGGACATCTTTGATCAGTTTAATAAAAAATCTGCTGATTTGCGTTGCCAACAATAACATTTCAGGAGTCATCACTTTTTGGTTTCGATGATCATTCGTAACCTGCTTCGTGTGTGTATATATGTATGTATGTGTGTTTGTCTAATTACACTTTGTTTTAAACCTGATCCAAAAAGGACGTTTGAACAAATCTCATATTTGGTATGTTCAGTAAAAGAAGTCTATTGTTTGTGGTGGAGGTCAAATATCATTTGAGGTCACCAGAGGCCAAAGTGTGAAAACTTTGCAAAACACGATATCTCAAAAATGGAAACATTGACAGATATCCTACTTTGTATGTGCATATATCCTATTGAGTGCAAGAAGCATGGTGTTCTTGGTGGAGGTCAAATAACATCTGAGGTTACCATATGCCAAATTGTGAAAACATTGTAAGCACGATATCTCAAGAAGTTAAACATTGATGTTGTATGTGAATGGACCACATTGAGTGCAAGAAGCATATTGCCTTTTGTGGAGGGTCAAAGGCCATCTGAGGTCACCAAATGTCAAATTATGAAAATGTTGTAAGCACGATATCTCATGAAGGGAGATTTTGATCAATTTTATACTTTACATGTACCACATTGAGTGCACGAGGCATATTATTTTTGATGGAGGTCAAAGGTTGTTTAAGGTATTTCAAGAAGGGAAAGGTAAACAAACCGTATTATTGACTTGTTGATGGCCTATATATGGTAGAAAAAATCCTGTCATTTTTGGTGGAGGTCACCAGAGGTCAAATGCCGAAGGAGCTGCGGGTTACACTGCCCCGCTCGCCAACGTTCTCAGAGGAGACTTGCAGTAAGGTTAGAACGGAGCAGGGCCTGACATCGGGACTGTTTAGAGACCCGCTAAAAGAGGAGTGCATGTAAGATATGGTTGCAAGCACTCTCTATACGCTAGGTCATGTGGCCATAATTGGCCCTTTAGAAAGGTCGAGGCGCGACGGGACGTTGTCCTTGACGTCTTCGGTGGGCCAAACCCAGAAATCAGCTGCCTCTTTCCCTCTTCTTCAGTCGGATTGCCCAGTTGTCAAAAGAGGCTAAGCGGCACCAGGAGGCAACTAATGCCTCCTTCGGTCCGACATTGGAACCGGCCTCTATATCAGGTTCGACAAACCCCTTGGGCTCAGGGGTGTCGTCCTTCTACTATGCGCGGCTAGGAGAAGTTTGCATCACGCGGGCGTTCGCATGGACGGGCTTTGCACTAATGACCGATGTCTCCCTTAAAAAGAGCTTGTCAAAATATGTGTCTCCCCAAATAATGTTTGCTTTCCCCCACTTTCTCCCCTTCCACTTTAAAAATCCTGATGCCGCCACTGGCTGTGGGAAATAAGTATCTGTTCAAAAGGTGACCAAAAAGTTGCGCCATCAACATTTAATTGGTAGAGTCCTCATGTTAAAAACGTTGAGTTACGATGTGAGTTGTGTATGTGTGGTGTGGTATTCGTTTATAGTTTATAGTTTCAGTTATTTTACGACGCTAAGCTGCCACATATATATGTGGGCAGCGTAATTCATATCAAGGTTTCGGTCTCGGACATTTAGGTATCGGTCTCGAAATGTTGAGTCATGTCTCCCTCTCTCTCTCGGACCACCAGGTCTCGGTCTCGGGAATTAAGGTCTCGAATCCAACACTGGTTCAAACCATGCATGGAGGTGCGCTCATGTTATTCACACCGTACCGTTTTGTGAACAAGTTATCCTACATTAGCAAATTCCAAACAGAATTTCTGAGAAAACCTTGTCTGTGCACAAATGTCTGGGAAATTGCAACAAAATGTTTACAATGCAGTGATGACGTGCGACAGTAATCAACGTAAAATAACAACGCCTCAAAAAGCTAAGTGGCACAGTAGTACAGGCACTTTGGGGAAAATAAGGGATGAACCTCACTTACACAAATTTCAACAGTATATCTGACACGTGTTTATTACTCAAAAAAGTCTCCTCTATAACCTATAAAAAGTCCTACGAAATTCAAGTGGTGTAAAGTAGTTTGTTTTAAACATACTCTGGTACGACTTTTTTCAATTTTATAATCGAATATTTAATGACACTATAACGAGATATTTAATAATTAGCACATGTTTCCACGTGAAGATGGTCTGGTTTTATTATTCAGATTCACAATGCCTTCAGATAAGTTATTTAAATTAATTTATAATGGTATAATAGTGATACCACATGCATTAATGTCCAACATTAATTAATGCTTAATGCTGACAAGAAGTCATCTGCTTCCAAACATTTGTAAGCAATCTCACTATATTATATTTGTATACATAAATTTGCACTAAATTTTGGCGTTGATTAACATAAATTTAAAACAAAATTATTTAAATATCACTTAAAATAGCACTTTTAATGAAATGTCAAGATTCATGACTGTAAACTGTTGGCACTGATGAACATCAACTTAAACATGTTAAAACAAATAGTTCAACTACAATTACATACAAGTGACTAGGATAGTACGTTCAAAGAAATACAGTACAATGATGTTACTTTCAAGCAGCTGTCTTGCGAAACATTTACACGACTGCTGAAACAGAATCAATTGAAATAAAATGGAAATAAAATAAACTATAATACAATATTATACATATCACTTCGCGAAAACGAATGACTGGTAATTCACATGTTGCATAACCCAATTGGTCCAAAATAGTAATTGTTCAGTGGTTTGTTGTGCTACTTTCACATATGCAACTTTTCCTCTGTTTATTTTCATTTCTGCCAATCAAAATTGAAAAACACTGTACAATGTCTTCTGAATTTGTTAATTTCCTCTTTTTGTGGGGTGAATTTACAGTTGCATGACTGCACTTTGAATCCGGTGTAGGAACTTGTATTAATCAAACATAAATCTAACAATAACATAATTGACGGTGACCATCAGTGTTAATTTTCTGGTTGCTGATATGAATGTGTACATCCCGATCCTTTTCAGTTGCTACATACAACATAGCACATAATGGTATGCATCTTGTATGTGCACATCATGCTCATGCAATCTGCTTTGTATATGCATCTGATGACCCGCATGAGTTCCGATGGAGGTTGTGCTAAGTCAGTTTGGACATGGGCAAACCCCCCTCTCATCGCTGTATTTCCATTCTTGTGGCAGGCGTTCATCTATGGTTCCCTTCCACTGCTACGTATGAAGATTGTGGTACTTCGTTTATACTTACGTACGTGGAAGCGTATGTGGATGTACATGAGAAGTGCTAGTATCCACCTTCTCACAAAAGCGATTGTGTTGTAGCGAGTCGAGTCCCTCTCCAAGCTTTCTATTGTACAGGCACAGCAAAGTATTGTCTTCTAATTATACAACTTCTGTTGTGGAAGTCGACTATGTGTCAAACTCCTAACTTGCTCCGGAAGTGTGGGGGGGGGCACTCACACTTATAAAGGCACACGGACTTTTCCAAGATATACTCTTTGAGGCGTAATTACTCTCCAAAAAAATAACCCTTAAGGCGTACTTACTCTCCAAAATGAACCCTTTGAAGTTTGAGGCGTAATCTTTGTGGCATAATTTTAAAATATTACCACTTTGAGGTGCACGTGTACTTCATATTGATCCGTAGTTGAGGCGTACAATACTCATGCTCATATTGAGTATTACAAAACTAAACTAATTATTAATTTTGTTTGTTACATATAGTACGGTACTAGTCAATATAAACAAGTCATTTATTTAAAGGGTCTCTACAGTGAAGCAGAGATGAATTAAATGCCAGGGTTTCATAATGCATCGGGCTAACGTTACCATGCCAACAAAACTCAATTGAAAATATTACAAAGGCTTTCCTTTTGTAGTTTTTCGTTCTCATATTGCAGCATCAAATTTATTTCATAAATTGGCATCGATAGCTTTTTGTTATAATATCATTAAACGTTTTGGTTAGGTATAGGAAATACTCATGACAATACAATAGAACACTGTCGCATTGATTGGCTGGATGTGATAATGGATACGTAAATGAGGGGGGGGGGGGGGAGTAAGACTCTGTGGAAAACGAAATTGGATTTTATAGATCAACAATTTAGCTCTATATAATCATATATTGCTTCCACTAACATATCCCTGGGAAGGTACCAACTCATAAGCCGGGATATGAAACCCCCTCCCAACCCCAAGAGTACATTTTACCATAAAGAGAAGAGAACACGTTTTAAACAATCCCCATAGAACACACACACACACACACACACACAACAAACGCACACACACACAATAAAGTAGGCGAAAGTCGAGGAAGCAAATCAAGGAAGTAAAAATAAAATTACACTTGATGTAAATAATATGAATAAAATCGAGTGAAGCCTGTTACAAACTGAGAACACGGTTTTCGTTTTGTGGCATCGTTTTGGAGGGTGTGAGTAAATAATTTATCCTATAGCAACATTATAGTAAACGTTATTATATTATCTACTAATAATGCCCCATAGACTTGGAGAAGCAGAGGGGAGGAGAGGGGGAGACATATGAAAGCCTTCTCTAGTTGTTTTCTTCACTCATATTTCCGGCACACTATACCACTAAAATTAAATAAATCAATTAAACTGGAACAATAAATGTTACTTTTCAAAATGGGATGTCCAAAATATGTCGTGATCCTTTAGGTAAACATGACAAATATCACCGCCAGCCCATCCACTAGCCCCCCACCCAACAACTCTTTTCCTATGCTCGTGCACTGTGGCACTTCCCTGTCTGCGTAATTTTGCAGAAATTAGATCGAAATATTTATAAATCAATAAAGTTCGAGATCGATATTTCTCGTCATTTAATCCCACCCTCTCCTCTCAGATAGACAGTATTCTTTAAAAAAAGTTACAAATATATCACCCCCCGTCATACTCTCCCACTCCACTCAAGCTCGTGCCATATGTTTAACACTTGGCACAATGCATACGAGTTGTTGTTGCTAAGATTCCATTAGAAAAAATACACCAAAGATTTCACAAAAAATATATTTGGAAGAAAATATATTGACCGAAATCAATGCAATGCAATTTATATCGTAATAAAATATAAAATACAAACCGTTTTCGCTGATATTGTACGTTCCGGGTAAATTGAACGGTTTATTGTATAATAACCCAGTTTATTGATTGACTCCCTTAATCAATATCTCAATTGTCGAAGCACATATTATCAATGATAATAACAAGGGAGAACGAAAACAACATATTCTAGCATTCCCATTAATTTTTCTCTTTAAATCAGTAAATTCATTACCATCACATTATTTATGAAGGGAGGTTACCGAGATACTGAACAAAAAATATATATAATTGCAAAAATTGATGACTTGAGATAATAATTTTGAATTTGTTTTCAATAAATGCTATCATTCTGTGATTGTAATTCTTTCTCAATAAAATGAAGAACCACCAGCTTCTTACTTTGTTGGTAAGTTTGTTTTATTCTTTCATT
>WXZC020000557.1:0-11643 GCA_011317855.2 Paelopatides confundens
TAAACACAATGTGTTTAGTTATGAACATTATGTGTTTACTTATAAACATATGACGCGTCACAATAAACGTCAAAAACCTTTGTTGTTTTTACAGTGTAATTGCTGCCATATTACTAAGTCTATATATACTATGTTGCATTCATTGTTCATTAATTGTTCTGTGTATTGTCATTTGTATGGGCATTTTACCCAAATTGAGTGAGATACAATCCCATGGAGCAATGGTAAGTTACTTGACATGAGGGGTTGCAATCTAATGTTATAATGAGTATTTTTGTTATATGCGTCCACAATGTATTATTGTTCTAATATTAGCCTATAAGCTTTCAATTATTTTTCACAATATATTTATATAAATAACATCTCGTTTTTGTGTGATATTATTATAGTTCATTAAGTCATATAAGTATTCATGTGTAAGTGAGACCCTCAATATGCATAATACTATATAGAAGCATTAATACCAAAGCTACCGTATACTTATCATGAAAATACTGTAGGGGTCGCCTGTTATCACATGTAAGGAACATACCTAAATGTGCTGTCTGCAGTGCTACAAAAATAAAAAATGAATTAGCATTGTCCATCATAAAATGTTTGACCATATGGATATGAAAACTCATGTTGCTTAAACTGTACCACTTGAGAAAGTTGCAAAAACAACCTTGTTTCATTGTTGAGCCTTGATTATGTTGATACGTGTATTTTTCCCCATCACATAATTACTAAAGAATTGTTTAAACAACACGTGCGACGGGAGAATCAAGGAGACGACTGGAAGCACTGGTCTTAGCCGATCAAGGGCGCAACCAAATTCGGATGAGGGGACAATATGTTCCGTGTACCGACGAAACCTACGGTACCGCTCACATGGTTACTGACAAGACTGTATAGGTAATGACAATCGTTTAAGTTATTCGACATAAAGAAGACCCACGATAATCTGCCTCCCCTACACATAAACATAGTTTCGAATTCAATTTCCAAGATCCCATACTTTTACGCTTCATCTTCAAAGTTGAATTTTCTCTAAATGCTGTCCAAGTTCTACTCATACATTAAAGCAGCACGTTGAAGTTAACAATGTACTGTTTTTCACTCACGTTATTAGTACAATGTTCCATATAGAACGGCATTTCAACTCGCTTAAAACGGTGAAATCAGCTGGTAATAACAATACAAACTTTCTGGCATCCAGGCTGTTATACCTACTTTTGTATGGCATACTCTTGTCCCTACATGACAAAAATGTATTTAAAAATACCAATAGTTTATCATGTAGAGTAGGTGAGCGCAACATGCGGCACACATGCCTCGGTATTCTGCAGCCGGTGAAGTGATGGCAGAATCCCCCCGTGATACCGCCCGCGACTTCTTATTTCATCATTCATGGTTTTGAGTAATGCGGTGGGGCTTTCCTCATCTTCACACACTCCCTCACTTATTTCCAGAATTATTTAGTACGTTCTATATGGCACCTCTTGGAAATTAATATTCCGTTCCCATACTTATACCACAATTTTCATGCCACTTGTTTTCTACATCCCTGGCTAAAATCCTGTGGACCATTTGCATACGAGATAATGCAACACCATCAAATCTTGCAGTACTGTTTTTGTCAAATGTTCATTGATTTGTTACGTTTTTCGTGATCGCGTCACTAATGTCTTTTGTATTCGCTAAATGTATTGGTTTATTGGTATTTTGATACCCCCCCACTTTCTCTCTATTTTCCTCGAATATCTCCTAGATTTTAGTTGGATTCAGTACCTATCTTTTTCTTGTGTTTTACTAAAATCTGTAAAAATACAACAACTACAGCCGAGAGTGTTCCAATTTGACTTCAGCCAGTCGGCATAAGTGTTTGTATAATGCGCTCTATTTTTCATCTCGAATCTTTAACATTTTAATTGTAAAAAAGTGATTTGACAATATTTGCTTAAACTTTAAACAGGTCTGGATTATATATCAACCAGATAATGGACAGATAAACGTACTAATTTTCAAATGATTAACCAGGTTAAACCTATTACCAAATGTGTTACGTTTTTGTTTTCAGTCAGAGCGGCCGCGAATACTACTTAACTTTGTATGTCCAATCAGCACTGGAAGAGTGAAAGTAATTTTAACAAACTTGGATGTTTGGTCTATAGACCTATATTTTCAGTTGATAAACCTACATGGTTTATGTCGAAAATCATAAAAGCCAGGAATATTAGTGGATCATCCTCGTTTATAGTTCGATATGCATATGTCTACTCTATATCATTGTGACGATGTTAAAACTGCGACAATGAAATCAATACTTTGCGACGTTTTTGAACTGAATATGTAAATTAGAAAATCTATCTTTTCCTTTTCAGAGCAATATAAGCTTTTGTGTTTTTGCTACAGTCATAGGTTAAATTTTACCTTCAAAATAATGACCATGTGCGGGTTGAAATAATAATTGGGTGGTGCAAAATACTAACAGTGAAACAGACGTTTCATCCAACCTAATCCCCAAACCCATCCACTCTCTATCGGGCTATCGTGATCCCGTGTACGATGCGGTTTGTTATCGGGTGAAGCTGTATATACAACAAAATGCCCATTGACGTTACTAACAAAATGGACGTCCATGGCTTCATCAACTTAATACGAGGTACATTTTCGTAGTCAACGTATTCATAGCACATGGTATTATTAATATATGTATTACAATCTCCACCAGTAATTGGGAGTACTGTAATCTAGTATAACAGTACAATCGATCTGTGTGAACTTATTTTGCTTTTTTAATGAGTTTCGATGCAAAGCACTATTATCAACTTCAAAGGTTTGTTATCAACCTGTATCAACTTGTAATATAACTTTTCAGCAGTGACCCGTTTTCACTGTGTTCTTGAATTATTACTTGATAAATAAGAACATGACTGTTGTCCAAGTTTTCGTATCTTCCAACTCCGATGAAATATCATTTGCTCGCCATATTTGATTTGATTTTTCTGTTGTGCTCTTCTAACTCGCCTCCCCACAGAAAATCCAGCTCAAAATCAGGTCCAGTTTAATTTAACTGGTTTTTAATTGGTTTTTAACTGGGAATTTCGATTTTCCAGTTCAAAATCCCCAAAATATGATATGTTGAGATATTTATTTCAACTGGATCCAATTGAAGTAAACTAGAACTCGACTGGGAATTTAGCACTGGGAATATTTCACTGGATCTAATTGGGATTAATTGGTTCCAGTTGAGCTCAATTGGGTATTTTTAACTGGGAATTTTCAACTTGATATAATACTGGTTCCAGTTGTGCTCAAATGGGAATTTTCAACTAGCATTATTTAACTTGGAATTTTTAACAGTGCTTTTCCCAAATTCACGTCTGAAATGAAAATTATTTATAGTTAAAATGGTCATGATATGTCTTAAAATTACCAATGGAAGTTATTGTTTGAATGTTTTGAAAAATGAACTGAAATATTCCAAAACCTGGTTTGATGTTATACTATGTACATGGAAACTGTGATGGGATCTCCATTGCTACTACTGTTCAAATATACTGAATTATAGTGGACAACATACAATGTATCGAATTTCATCTGGGTCATGTTCAACTGAACCAGTTCGAATCGTGATTACTTCCAACTAGACGAGTTCAATTTTAACCAGTTAATTTGAACTGATTCCGGTTCAACTCGTTCCAGTTCGAACTGGTCTGGAACTGATATTCAGTTGGTGTATTTAACTTATTAATATTCACAGATATACATTATCCAAATTGACATAGCCTATATGCTAAATAATAATAAAGTTATTTTAGTGCCTAATTAGAGTATGTAGGTGTCTAATAATATTACATTTTTGGTAGGATTCTTACACTTGACATGTTGTCATATGGTTATCATGTGTTTATTGTTGTTGGTCTGTAAGTTAAAGGGATAGGGCTAGATTTTTCGTACACATGCCTGTTGGATTATATAAGCGTATTGTATGAAAGAAAAACGTCCAGATAAAAACAGTTGGTAACATTTCCAATTGGGACCAGTTCAGGAAATTCCAGTTTCAAATAGTTTTGAAAATTTCTAGTTTGGACTAGTTCAAAACAGTTTGGAATTGTCCAATTTGTCCCAACTGGTTTGACAAAAATCCAAGCTGGTCTCAACTGGTCTGGGATTTAATTAGATTTGCCAACCCCCTATAGAATGTGACCAGAATGGCCATATTAACCAGCTTTACTTCAGGGATATACATTTCATTGTGTTTCAGTGTGTGAGCAAATTCTTGAACTATACGGTATATATTATTTCAGCCACCATTTTGGTTCAGGCCTGTCATTTGTAGTTTGTTTTATAATCCTTGATACCATGTAGTATTGAGACGTATACAATGGAAGGTCTATATGTTTTAGCTTATTGGATGAAGTACTCTAATTCTCATATGAAATATTTAACACTGCTGTTTCCCTGCACATCTCGCAAATCATGTGTGCTAATTTTAATTACTTTCATTATATTTTTAATCCATATCTATTTTACTGCTGCCAATGTTAAAGCTGAATTTTGCGTTGTGGCGACTTTCTTTACCATGTAATATTTACACATAAATGGATACCCATCAATGGATCTGTGTGATTATGGCAACAATATGACGAAAGAGAAAATTAACTTTAGCTTCAATGATGATCATCCATTTATAATTTGTAATATATTATACAGGTTAATAAGTGATTACCTTACATGAATTTTAAACAAATTGGTGACAACTATGATATTTGGCTGCGATAATCTTTGGCGCGTCTTTGTGCCAACTTCAACAGTATGCTGCATTATGCTATGAAATTGTATAATGCAGTAAAATGACATAATGCGGTACAGTGCTGAAGTTAATACAAATTGGGTCAATTCCATAACATGCGCGGAATTATGGGGGATGGATATGCGGAGCAAGGAGGGACCGCATCCACGTTTCCCAATATATTATTTTTCTTAAGGTGCATTTTTAACTTATATTTTTTAACACAATTTTGTGTATTGATATGTCACCATTTTGCACATAGATGACATTAAAGTACATTTTTCCTCATAGGGATGCAATGGTGGATCAATGGAGTATATGTGGTCCGGCCCTATCCTCTCTACTTGCGATTTCATTTTGTGTTTGGAAATTATATTTTTCTTCGGGTGGAACTTTATAACACTCCAATCCTGACCGTAGGCGGGATTATGGAGGATAGGGAGCAAGGTGAGAAATCCCCGATATTTTCCACTATTTTATTCTCTTTGCTCCATTTTCTCGTTATATGGCACCGTATTGCTTGTATGTGACCCCAGAATTCCAACTCTCCCTGAACTCCTCCCGCGGTTCAACCCTTACTTTGAACAACATATGTCAAATATATATTAATTGCTGTCCGTGTGAATGTATATAACTCAATTTGGGTAAAATGCCCATATAATATACTGAAGCATTAATGAAACCTTATGCAACACAGCACATATATGCCTAGTGTGGCAAACTTTCGCGTACTCCTTAAAATTCGCATTTTCCAGGGCCATGTACCGGTAGTGCCCCTCTCCCAATTGGCACTTTTAAAAATTGAAGACCAAAACTGTCTTGAATAGGTGCACATGTTAGTGATAGCATAATTTTCCATTTAAGCAAGCTGACATGAACACAAGCGGGTAAGTGAATTCCATCCCATTAATCACTATCGATTGGACGAATCTGTATGAACATTCCTCTGCATCAATATCATTTTTCAAACTTGCATATTAATCCGACTTAGCTTATAGTTGATAAAACAGGTTGCTAAGGAGAACCTGTGAGGCGATTGTTTCAATACCGAAATTTACTTATTTTCTAAACTTTCTCTTCTTCAAGTTACTTTTATATTGCAGTGATTGAAATATATTGCTTTTCCATACCAGTAGTTTGGAAAACAATTACGTATGCATTAAAACAAATATGCTGGCCTTCCGTGACTTTCCCCCCTAGGATCACACCAGTGCTTTACCGTGAACCACGCCAGTGGCGTCATCAAGTGGGGTACAGTGGATGGGGAAGGATGTGGCACGAAATTTCCCCCAATTCTCCCTATTGCGCTTTGTTTCATATCACACAAGTGCTAATTAACTATAAACGAAATAGTTTGGGATCGCACACCATGTAAGCATCATCGGGAAAGATCAAGCATTGCAATCGGGACTAACAAAGACAATAATAAGGGTCAATAGAAGGGTCAAGTCAAAACCACACACCAATGAACGTTGGAAATGTTTTGGCATTTCTCAGAACAAATATTTCGAGTTGTGATTCGGTATAATGTAACATGACTGACTGAGATACATAACAAACAAGAGGAAAATGGTAAACATAGACAACATTCTCGCGTACATCCATATTATGTTCTTATAGCTTTATAGAGCCCCAAAACGTGAGATATGTTTTGCACATACGTACAATCCGTATCCATCTCCTGGTCCTATAAAAGGCACATCGCAACATACAAGAGGCACATGTGTCAATGTTACGTAATTCCTACATGTAGTGATCTCTCGGTCTTGGAAGTTTTGTTCAGGTCTCTATCTCGGACCACCAGGTCTCGGACTCGGTCTCTGACATCGAGGTCTCGACTACAACACTGGTAAAATGCCCATACGCTACACTGTGCAATTAATGAAACTTTAAATCCAACATAACACATTATAGTATATCACAATTTGAAATATTGACAATACAGTTTGCTGGGAAGTAGGGGAGAGGGGAGGGGCCCATGACCTTCGATATATATTTTTTATAAATTCGAGAACAAATTCCAGGGGGCCTGTTGCCTCACCACTCATATGTACCCTGTGTTTCAACAGGTGATGTGGTTCTCGGTTTATTGATTGTCTACTGTGTGGTTTCAACTAATTATCTAAGTCAACCACAACAATTCGAGTCGATACAGTGGGAATGAATCGATAATAGCATCAAAATACATATTTTTTCTTAGATACAAATCTCAGAGATGAACAATTCAGATACATTTAGGTAGGGTTAGCTGATATATCACTGTCGTTCGTACGATTCACACAAAAGCTGTTTTAAGTGCATCCCATAGAGATAGTTAACATATAAATTAATAGGAATTAGGTCAGCAGGTAGAAACAATTTCGGTGGTTTTCGTTTCAACATTCGCGCCGGACCGCATGTATGAAAATATTGAATTACGGAGATTTAACTGGAAAAATCTGAACTTAGTCTATTACTTTAAATCACAGCTTTGATATTATTTTAACTCATTTTGTAATGTACAATTCGACTTGTCTCGCGCATAGACAGGATACGCCTATGTCTAACAACATGGTTGAAACTTGGCCAAGAAAATGTAGCAAAATTTTGGAGCTGCAAATCGAGCAAGAACGTTTACTTTAAATCACAGCTGTGATATTTTAACCAATTTTGTAATTTGCATGTCAGCTAATGTAGCGTATATACACGATACGCCTATGTGTAACAACATGGTTGACATTGGCAATTAAATTCAGGGTCACTCTGGTTGTGGAAGAGACACATGGTTGTTTACAGAAGAGAACCTGTGGAGATAACTGGTCTCCCAGTGAGCTAAACAAATCAACATTTGGCTAGTGAATGATATGGCGACATGGAGAGTGCAGACTAGTAGTAGTAGTAGTAGTAGTACAACGCATAACAAGTCAAATATAAACTTTGGAAACTTTTCGAAGTATAGTTTTCCCTTCCTCTCCACTGTTCGTACACTGAATACAATTGACAGGGTTACATCCACGTTGGTACACGATATGGATAACAGTATATTTTTTACTGCTTCATAATGGAAGGTTTCCTAACGAGGATGGTGTTTGTTGATGCTGCTATACTGTAATTGGCTATGGTTATCATAACGGTTAACGCATACCGGTATATATGCCTTAAGTTGGCTAAGTCTACTACCCAGATATCACACAACGTTGGGTGAACATAGGCAAATGATTGGCAAACGTTGGCAAGCGTTGGTATTGGCAACATGTAATTGGGCAAACATTGGTTCAATGTTATATAGCCAATCGATGGGCTTATTACATTGACCAAACATTGGACATATGTTGGGCCAACCACTTCCCAAGAGCATCCAATGATCAAAAGTCGTTAAACTAATGTCGTGCCAACGTAAATGTGCTATTAGTTGGGAAAGCCCACTGTGGTAATGCATTTCTGTGAATATGATATTGAAGAACAGTTTACTTGCTTTCACATTCCAAACTCGCCAGTGTCTTGTGATGACAAATATGATACAATATGAACACAAAACGTAGATTAATTGAGCGGTTATGCTGAGTGAACAAAGTCGACGACGCGGTAATATCAAAAGTCTTATACTAGTATGACACTTTTGTTGGTTTAAATCAATGCATGACGTAATCATATTTTTCGGCCACTGTGATTCGTCATATTTGTAACGTGAATAATCTATACCCGGGGACTATTGTGTGGGCATAACTTTTGTGCGTGGGGATAAAGGGATTCGTATTTGCCATAATAATTGGATTTGTATTTTACATTGTTGGATACAAAGTGATTTCCCCACTTGTGGTAGCAGGAAACAAGCGAATATTACTCTCAGTCCCACTGTATGTAACAATTGAGTATAATAGTTTGTTGTATTTTTGTTTTCATGTTTAGCTTGTTAAAAAGTTTCCGCGTAAATTAAAGCATCACAATTGCGACATGTATTTGACATCATATGCGCTAACATGAAGTCATTGAATCTGCATAAATGTTAATATACATATATTATGTGTATAAACTACGTTAGTAACCTAAATTAATTTTAGCTTAACCACGTGGTTATGAAGCCATATAATAGCTCATTTTAAAAACATTATCAATGTGATGATTATGGATGAACATCGACTTATTGAGTTATGTCAAGTGTTCTCTTTTTTGATGGGTGTTCAGATAATTACGAGGCAGGCAGGTACATATTCACTCCCATCTCTGCTCACGGGACCGTCATTTAACGTCCGCATCCGATGACCGAGAGTGTAACCTTAAAATCTGACCACTTTATCAAATGCCGAGGCAGGTGAAGGCACCTGTTCAACATTACTGCAATACAGCTGCGCTGCATGCAGTTGTTTCGAAACAATGAAATTCCATTAGCCCAAACCACAAACAGAGATAACTAAATCCATGGAAGACTCTGCTCATTACCACTGCACAACATTTTTTGAACGGGTCAAGATAATCTGGCCCGTGTTGGTTTTGAACCTGGTACCGTGGGCGTTGATCACGGGGGTTGGGGATGTGTGCGTGTCCCCCAATATTTTGAGTGGGGAGCATCATCTCCGATGTGATGTCCCCCAATAATGACCAAATCTCATTACTTGGACCCCTCTAAAAGTTAATCTTGGATAACATTGTAATAAAAACCTGACACATGTTCGCGCACTCCGTCTTTTTTTTCATTTCCCCATGTTTTTGTTCTACGTTACAATTTTTACACCATGTGAATCTAACCTCTCTTCCATTAGGTACCAAGTTATATCACCCTCCAATGATTTGCTTTTGGAAAAATACTGCGGTCAGGAGAATCACGCCGTTTACCGAGTAAAAGGTCGGGTACTGATACTGTACAGGTTCGTGCGGTTTCTATGCGGGATTTTTTTTAGGGTGGTGAGGGCAGGAGATAAATACCCCTTCCCATATCCGCTCTCTTGATAAAACATTTCTAATTATTCGTTTTAATTATCTGACATATTTGTGTATGTAATTTATGGCACCATTTCGCTGATAGATATAAATGGGGAGGGAAAATGTGGACCATAACTAAAATACTTACCATTGTGTTAGCCAATTCGCTTCCTCATTGACCTAAAACAATTCTTAATATAGCTACGGAAATGGGCGAAACGTGAAACTATTTTCGCGCGTTTAGCGCGCTCACAACCTGTTCCTATGTCTAGTATCGTGTAGAGGGAATATGTGTAGCAACATCGGTGAGGCTTGTCCTAGATATGTTTAAGATTTGAAAAATAGGAAATAATTGGGTGCTAATTCCCAAATTATTCCTCCTTGGTGACGTCCCTGTGTGTGTCATAACTTGGTACGTATTTGAGGATAGCTATATCCATATAAGAGAAACAAATTGCACGCGCGCTTCATTATTCAGGCTTCTCGTGTTTCACTTATATCCCCCGCCCCCCAGTTGAAAAGAAATCGCCAAAATTGCTGTTACCCCTGGTGGAAATTCCAGTTAAACCCAGTTGAAATCGTCAACTGTGTTCAACTGGGTCTAACTAGCTTCAACTGGTAATGAACTGGGTTGGAACTAGGTGTAACTAGGTTTAACTAGGTTTCAACTGGGTTGAACATGGTCTAACTAGGTTTGGACAGGTTCTAACTATATTTCAACTGTGGTTGAACATGGTCTAACTCGGTTTGAACAGGATATAACTAGGTTCAACCTATTTGGACCCTGTTCAACCTATTTGGACCCAGTTAAACCTAGTTAACCGACCTCAAAATTTGTTTCAATTCCCATATGAAAAACCCAGTTAAACCCAGTAAAGTAACCCAGTTCAACCTAGTTAACATACTGGTGGGACGGACAATCTAACCGCCGGGCTACGCCCTGAAATTAATGGACTAGGTTAATATATTGTACATTTCCTGCCATGCAGATTTGGTAAATTGTATTAAGGTTGGTATACAGAATATAAATTCATTCCGTATTAATACAACCCATTGCTAGTGTAAGCAAACGGTTGGCTTGAATGAGCTCATATCGCACGAATATCAGTTGATGTACAATATCAAACATATCTACTGGTTTAACATGTTACAAAGACCAAACACTATATGTGTACCAATGTTAAGGTTCATAGGATTTAAGTTCATTTTTACATTTCGTGATATAATGTATATGCCCTCGTATTCAGTTACGTTGGGGGAATTGTCAACGAAGCGAATTAAAGGGGTGGGTGAGCGGATATGAACTTGTGCTTGGAAAACAATTACGCCATTGTGAACGCTTGCTATAAACTGCTAAAGGGCCTCTGAAACCCATGCTATATGGGGTATCTTGTATGTATCAATTTTGCTACAATATAATTGAACATGTTAACAATGCAAATAAACCTTGCGTGAAGTTGATTGGCATGGGGACATGTGGTCGGCTAAATTACCGCCGCTGGTTTTATCCAGGGGTGAATCCCTTGAAGCCCTATAATTAGCGTTATATGCAAAGGTATACCATGGTATATACTAATATAGTTATTTCATGACAAATCCATTATTAAAGGAGCGAAGGGCGTTTTTAAAAACCATGATCTGTAACCTTATTTTCTTTTGGTCCAAAACGTCAACCTTTTGTTTTTATTAGAGCACTTCATAGAACTATCCAAAGCCGAGATATCCCAAAGCCACTGAAATTGCAAGGTTTTTGACAAGTTTCGAAAACGGAAAGATTTTTATTTTACAACCTTATTATAAACTTTGCTACACATTAAATATTCATGTAGTATATCGTGATTGACAGCATGAATGAAGCCTAGTAGAAGTCAAAAACACAACCACCCCGTCGTTAACATACTATGTATTGTATGTATTTGCGACGGATAATGGATATATCGCAGCAGTGGGCACAACGCATTAACTGT
>WXZC020000558.1:0-11636 GCA_011317855.2 Paelopatides confundens
TTCCATCAAGCCATAGTTCACTATTGACAAAAGTGCTCATATTTAAAGTTATTTGAACTTATATCAATATATATATAAACTGGGCAATCTAGTGACGGATAAAGGGTTAAAGACCTAAAATAGTTCGTTGGGTCGGAAATACTATTGTTACAATTTCGGACAAAAAAAACGGTTGGGGCTCAAACTTTGCGTGATTTCATTGTTAATTTTCCAATATAATGTTTGTGTCGTTGACTCGCCAAACCTCGTTGCCCTGTACAATGTTTTGTCGGAAATAAAAATGTAATATAACGTGAATAAAGTATATTTTCATCAACATTGTATAGAGGAACAGGATGTCCCAACGAGTTTTGTAGTTTTAATAGTGGACGAAACTATTGTTGCACTTTGCGTGATTTCGTTAAGTTTCAAATCCTGTTCCCAGTAAATATGTTGAATCGCAAAGAAAACAAGACTAATACGTGAACAAATATATCTTCCCCTATATTGAGTTTTGTTCAAGAATGTAGCTCAAAATGTAAAAGGGCAATCACCCGAAAGCACACTAAATCACCCAAATAATGTTTCATGACACTGATATAAATTGCCAAGCGAACATGACTTATAAGTAACATTATTATTTTGAAGACAACTCTCTCTTTTGAAAGCTCTGAAGCCACTTGAGTCCCATTTATCGCTTATCAACCTGAGTAATGTGTGTCAGCTGGATTGGCATAGGCCTACAGCTGCTTGCACGGGGAACATATGCGTATATAAGGCGGTCCTATGGTACAGGGTTAACACTATTATCAACATTCAGGAGTGATAATCCCCTAGTATGGGAGTGGAGTTAATTACATCTACATTTTATAGCCCGAAAAAAAGCTTCAAACTCTCCTAGCTTGTCATAGGATATATTTTTAACCAATATTTATTTTCAATAACAAGGTAGTGTCTGCCAGGATAATTTAACACAGAGCAAATGGTGTTATCAAGCAGTATTATAGCAAGGGTGGATACAAGAATTTGGAATATGTATCCGTTGCTAGAACGTGTCCTGTAGGAGGGGTGTGAAGAGGGAGGGTATCCCTACTTTTTTTTAATATTGGGTATTTTGAGGCAACCTACGCACAAAATGGTGCCATATAACGTGCAACATACTACATGTGCTATGTTGTATTGAAAGTTTCTTTAGTTGTGCAGCAGTGTATTGTAAGGGGATGTTATTCAAGTTGATTTTTATACAACCACAGGGATGAAGCAATGCTAATTTAATTGAAATGAGGTGGATAGAGTTGAAATGTTGAGGCGCGTTGATAGGGTGTGGAAATCCGTAGATGTCCTTTGTGGGGGAGAGGTCTAAGGGAAGTTTCATATTTACTAATCACAATTCAAGGGTGCATTGAATGAGTAGAATGTAGATACCATTATCATCTATCATACACATGAATATGTGATATACTCTTCATCTCGTTTCATTTCATTTGGTGATATAACAATAGCATTAAACTGATAAATTTGTATCTAAACATAACATTATTCCTATCCTTGAGATGAAAGTGGTGTTCTGTGCAAAATATCAATTTTTAAGTTGTGCATATTCTGTATGATACTACAATTATATTCTTTTAACGGAACACTATGCCGCCTAGAACTGCTGATATGAGAAGGCCTGATATTCCTGACCCAATATATTTTGGTTACTCAAAACAAGAAGCCAGAGATATGTTTAATGCACAACAAACGAAATCATGATTGCCAAAAGTACTTAACTATAAAAATCATACTGCCACAATAATTATTTCTTCTCGATCTTCACACAACCTATTGACTATGGTGATGTTTTTCCATACAGTGTTCACATGCCAAAATACCGCCCTTATATCAGTGACATTGCTTCTTCAAGCGCCCTGACTTAAATCAACTCCTTTTGAATTATACTGTATCATCGTTTTAAAACTTGATACTACTACTGTCTTGGTTGCAAATGTTGAAATAATCTATTTAATTTGAAGAGTTATGTAAGTTAAACATTTTTATATTTCAGACGGTGTCGCATTACGTTGTACACGTACACAGATATATACGGAGTGTGATGGGTATGATGTTCGGAAACTCCACATGTGGACGTTTAGAACATCTCAATTGATAGGGCAGAAAATTGACATAAACAGGGTCAGCGGAGTTCTTGACAAGTCTGGACAAATCGATCTCATTGATATGGATTTTTCTAAAGCGTTCGATAGCGTATCTCATCAATTACTTCTTCATACATTAACGTATTATAGTATCCACTCCAATCTTCATCGGTGGATACAGGATTATCTGTCCAGCAGACAACAACGAATGTTGAATGATCTTATTCTGATTGGTTACCTGTTCTATAAGGTGTCCTGCAGGGGTCCATTCTCGGACCGCTTTTATTCCTCATGTACATACACGATATGTCAAGCGTTGTCGAGAACTCCACTGTAGCACTGTTTGCTGATGATTTTTAAAGGTATGAATGTAATCGCTAGTGTCATGGATTGCAGGGTGTTCCATGATGATATTGATGCGTTATTTAAGTGGAGCCAAACTTGGGAGCTTTCATTTCACCCTTCTAAATTTAAAATTATTTCAATTACCCGCAAACGTAATCTTGTCGTCTTTAACTATAATATGAATGTCGCATCTCTATATAGGACTTAAATTATAAAGGATCTCTGGGTCGAGATCAACAATGTTCTTAAATGGGAAGACCACATTTCAAATATTGTTTCAAAAAGTGATCGAAAGCTGGGTATCATAAAGCGTGATGTTGGCTTCAATGCCCCTATCCGGGTAACCAAGACTTCACTGCCCTAATTCGACCAGACTTGGAGTATGCTAGTTGCTTATGAAGTGACAGCTCCATAGTCAATATGTATCGGGTTGAGCGTGTTCACCGCAAAGTCACCTAATTCATTTTTGCAATACACAGCTCTCGATTTACTGCCTCTTTAATTCCATAGAGAGTATCTTCACATAAGCAATTCCGGTTTATTGGTGGCGACCTGGTGATACAGCATTTCAAATCGCACAAATTATTTTATTTTAATCGAATTCTTCCCATATGGAACACATTGCCAGATTGTTTTAAAAAGTCCATTTCATTTTCCATTTTCAGACCGGCGTTAAGGCTTATTATAAAATCATTCTTGCGAATAAGTTTAGTGCAGGCAATATCTGCACTTGGGTATATTGTTGCCGCTACGCAAAGTGCAGGCCAATATAAGTGCATTTTTATTTTGATATGTTTTATATGTACATTCATAGTATGTTTAAAATTATTATTAGTATTAATTTATGGCCTAGAAAGTGCAATATGGGATGGGCAGCTTGTAGAGGTGCTTTTGCAGCTGTTTGCCCTCTCACTTCACTGGCTGCAATGTATGTTTTGTTGTATTTTACGTCAGTGATAAGTTTAATAAATAAAACTAAATACAAAAATAAAAACAGGTAATATCACCTGCCGCATAGTTACTAGCATGTAATTGCATCGTATTTCCAAATGTGATTCAAATGTATAATACATGTCTATTTAAGTACCATCTACAAACGTAGGAGTCCAGGGGTCGTGTAAGGTGATCTGAAGTATGCTCATTTAATATACTTTTTAACATGTTTTTTTTCCTTAGTGCTTCCTTGTTGGTGAAACTTGGGTACACATATCATAGCGTTGGTACATATAAGGGAACTTTCTGTTTATGCAAAGAGTGATTGAAATAGTGTTCACTGTAGGGTGTAGGGGTATCACCATACCGATTTTTGTTGGGCATAATCCATACTTTCATGTTGACATGTATGTGTGTATGTGACTTGGTGTAAACACAATATATCAAGGGCAACTTTGACATATCTCATTCTTGGCAGGTAATTTTCCCTTATCAACTAAATTACCATATTGTTTTTGGTGGAGGTCAAAGTTCATATGAGGTCAGCAGAGGTCAAATTATTCGAAATATATTAAGAAGGGTAATTGGTTGGATTTACATATATGTCATGGAGATGTCCCTTATTGAGTAGGAGATCTATATTGATTGTGGTCAAAGTTCATTTGAAGTAATAATGTGAATTCGTTGTAAACTGTTTTCAGTTAAATGTCATTTAGATCAACAATGGTGATTTTTTTAACGGTTTACATCCGTTTTCTCCATAATTCACGGGGTTAGACTTCCGATGTTCTGGTATGATAACGATTTGTTTTGGCTGAATTTTCACGCCTCCATCCATACCCAAACTCTGATATTTTGAAGCTGAGCACACATCAGTCTTGGCAATGACTCGGCTAGAAATCGAACTCCCAGCCTCCCGAAAAGGCGGATGCTCAACCACTAGGCGTCACAGTCGGACAAAATAATATGGTTATTGTACTCACTAAGTTTAACCGACATACCAAGTCTGTAGTTTGGTCAAGTTGTACTTTTGGAATTATTATGTTTACAAAATGTTCAGACTTTGATCTCTGTTGACCTCGTATGACATTTGACCACATCAAATTATAACAGGGTTCTTTCAATCACTAATGTTAACCTACCTACCAAGTATAAAGTTTGGCCAGGTTGAACATTTTGGAGTTATCTTGTTTACAATATTTTCTGCTGGCGTAATTTTTCTGCTATTCGATGCTCGACTATGCCATTGGTAATTTAATAACGTTTTATGTTAAACTTGTACTTGTTTCCACAAGGCTTCAAACATACGTATCTACACATAGCTTCATTTTATTTACACCCGTTTAACACAACCCCTGGAAAACTTACCGTGCAAGTTGTTTTCGTCTGGGATAATTCGTTTGTTCCTTGCATGACTACCAGCAACAAAGCTATCACAGATTATGCGGTTCTTTCAGACCGCTAACACGAAAGTGGAAAACTAAACACACTTTCTACATGTCTCGCTGCCTGTTAAGTCTTCTTTTATATTCCAGAAAAAGTACAACATATACATATTGTGTGAGTTTAGAAGCTTTGGTACAAGTGGATGGTATATTATGATGGTTGTATGACTTTAGGCTCATATTTACTGACTCACATTTCCTCTCTCGACTTTTACAATCAGTAAGAGGGAAAATTTTTGGTACAAGAACATTGGGTTTTGGGGTTGGTGAAGATTTATTTTATGGTTCTCCAGACGAACACATTTTATATATAAAATGTTCTGCATTTCTTGTTTTACTTATATGCCTATTTCTCACTTCATGTGACTTATTTTACCTCACACTGTCAATCACACGATCACTCACATTGTCAAATCACCAAGAAATAATTTTCGTACATTGAGGCAATACATTTAGTTAGCTGATTTTGGGGATGGAGATAAAAACATGTTGAAAATAAATTATACAATCTATGCTTTTCCGTATAAATTTGTAAATGGTATAAATAATTTTACATAACGTGTGTAGAAGATGGACATATTTTAAATTTATCACCCTCTTTATTTCTTATTTTACCTAGTTATAGTTATAGTTTCAGTTATTATTTTACGACGCTAAGCTGCCACATATACATGTGGGAAAGCCGAAGTGGCTTGTAACTTACACTTCACGTCGGTGGCAATTTATATCTAGACACCCAACTGGCCCCCCTCTGATACTTTAACACTGAGCACCCAGCAGTACCGTAGTATGCAGGAATACCCTTCTAATTATTTATGTTACATCGGATTATCTGTCACTTCACTTTGATTTTTATAATAATCAAATTAGAGGGACAACGTCGAGAAAAAATTAGTTGGGGCAGATAATTCGGTTTTTACAGATATATGCATCCGGTGATATAAGTTGATCGATTGCAAATAATTACTCTAAATGTTCTGCATCACACCGTGGTAGCATATTTTAAGAGAAAAAAAAGATTACGTTATTTATTAAGTTCGATGAAACTGATCACAATGTATATGGCAACAGCTAGTAATAATATAAGATTAAGTGATATTAAGATGTCATTTGAGCAGAAAATATTTGTTATATTATATATAAAAATATATTTTTATCCACAGAGGACAATAATATTCTAATACAGAAACCAACAACAATCATTTCGATGACGTGACCTTGAATTCGTAGTACATTGACAGCTAAGCCAATATCCTAAGTGTATCATATTTGAAGGAGAAACCAAAAAACAAGATTATACAAGGAAAGTAAAGATTTTGATAAATTTCCCGTGATGACATACTATATATACTACCCAGTGTGTTGCACCCGCCAAATTGATTCTACGGAACACGCAAATATTTTAGTAAGCATTTGGGATTGATAAAAAAATACACCGGGATCGCTGCATATATATTATGTTTGAACAAGCAAATTAGTCACACGTAGAGGTACCTCATATATAATTTATTTTCAAAGCTTTAAGTGCTAAGTGCTTTGTTTCGAGGAAGATTAAACATTATACCATTTACTATCAAATAAATGCAATTTCGAACGAAATTGATGCAGAAATGGCGACAAAAATCGTCCAGTAAAAAAGGCTACATAAACAAGTAATGGCCGTCGATGACCTCGCTTGTTAGACGACGATTCGGACTTGCCGAGGTCAATGAGATAATTAACAGAGATCAGCATTTTCTGCAGGAACGTTTTTCTTTTCAAGGAAAAAGTTTATCTGGTCAAAGTGAGTTACATTCCAACAACTATACTTAGAGTTAGGAACAAGATAATGAGATGGGGGTTTTCATATAATGGCAGAGTATATATTTTGTTTTCCTTGTGAGTCATATTGTTTTCTATAGCGGAAATTTATCTTCCCATCACGCCTGGTAACGCACCAATATAACGCGCATAGGTCATCTTACCTAGATTTGGATCATAGTCGCCAATAAATCGATGAGTAAGGAAACGAACGACCAAGGCTGAAAGAGAAAGAAATGAAAACGAACTGTTAAAACTTCCATACTCGGCACCGCAATGGCTGATATGAAGAAATACAATAACACACAGTATCGGTAGTACAACATAGAGTACGCTGTATATGTATAGTAACCCGACCAAACTATACTCACGAGCAAACGACGTCATTGATTTATGATGTTGTGGTGAATATGTCACGTAAAGAAAATAAAATATTGCAAATACACGAGAAGTACATGCAGAACACACTCGTCAACTTCGAATGCAATAACAATGAAATACGAACACAGTCGGTTTGGTGGTTTTTACTACGCAATTAATAACACACACACGTACTCAGACGCAAATCGAAATATGAACGATACTAAGGTTCAAATGGTACCAAAATGCTGATGAATTGTACAATAACAGTTCAGTTAATCAATATTTAAGTTTTCCCAATGCTCATACGGAGGGCCAAACGTTGCAGATGTTGTGAGCCCCTCGCACAGAATGTATATGCCAGGACGTTGGCACATTATATTCTACCCGTAACGTATTCTGACGCGTTACAAGTTATGACGTTAAACAAACACACATTCATATTCGATACCACATTACAAAGTTGACCGTTTCAATCTAGGATATCGTTACATTCTCGGATTATGATATGCAAACAAGCACAACTCCAGGACCTCTGGAGAGATATTTTGTTGACACAGTCATGTCAATCACAAGTGGAGATATTTTATATGGAATTTAAATTCCAAACTTTAAGAGCAATGTTTAATGTATTGTGATATATAGATTAAGAGGATTATTTACTATCAAAGAAATGTAACTTCGAATGAAATCGATGCAGAAACGGCGAAGTTAAGACAAGTAATGGTCGTCAACGACCTTGCTTGCTGGATGATGCTTCGGACTCCTCGGGGTCATTGAGATAATTAACCAGATCAGCGTTTTATGTAGGAACGTTTTGTCATGCAAGCCGAGCAAACTAACACCACAACCACCAGGCTGTAATCTTCAATCACGAATACATAGTTAACAAGATCGGCCGGATCGGCAGTGAACGTTGTATGAGTAATTGGCTGACGGCAAGATCAATAGCGATAAAGATCTGCATATCATTATTGTGTATCGTCCTCTCTTGAACATCTTTGTGGTTACGCGACTGAATGGCAGTGTTGTAATAAATACATCAGACAATTGGTTATACTGCGTTACTATGGCTACTGTAAATTATAGGCTGTTTGGTACGTTTCAGATTACGATCCTCGGCCCGTGTTTTCCTGTACAGTGATAAACGCGAATTGGTGAAATAGGCGTGAGGCGGCTGTCAAATAAAAAGGAAGCGGGCGGGGACGAGAAACTATTTTTTTACTTGGCTCAAGAAATTTCAGTTTCAGTCCGGAGGGCGTTGACCGAATCCGGTTACGGTCAGCTCAGACTTTTATCCGAGGGTTCTTATAGACCATATTTTATTGCAACATCTAGTCTATATTTGAACAGCTTCGTCTAAGTTGATATGCCGTTTACTACAAGGTAAGCTTAACTTGGATTAGGTATATACATTCACCATAGTAATATAGTCATACCGTATTCAATTAATTTTCAATTTCAAAATTATATTTCAGACAGATCAGTATATGCAGTTTACAGAGTTGCTTAATTGACATAATATGTATGATTGTTCTTGAATTAAAAACAAGAATCAAATACAGTAACGTATGCGTTTCGAACCTGTTCAATTTATTGTGTAATATTCAATATATGGGAAGGTGAACTGATCTATAATATTATAGAAAACCACATTTGTCATTATAATTCAGTTAATGTCACATACATTTGAATAGGCCTACTTTGACGATTCAAACAAGACATGTAACTTCAGTACAGTAGTAGTCTATGTATGTAATGTTAGAAAATATCACCAAACGTTGAATCTGTTTTACTGTATTCTTTCGTTTAGTCGATACATTCCTAGTACGTGAATCATTTAATATATTAAAACGAAGTATTAAGCATTCTTTTATCTCGGAAGTTAACTTCATATTTACTGTAAGAATGGAATTAATATTAACTGTTCATTTCACTGCGGGAATTACGTTGACAGTCCGTTGTAATGTTTATTGTAATTATCCTACCAGGAATGACGTCACGCGGTGACCTGTATGTTCCCATGTCTCTGGTCACCCTGAATCTCCTAACATTGTCATGAAATTTATCTTAATTATTACACGAGACACCCGCCCTGGCTTAAAAAGATTGCTATATATGACATGTTCCTTAATCAGTTGTGTAAACAAAATTTACACCAGTTTACACCCACTGATGACAATAGTTACGAGTCTAGAGCAGTTCTGGTAATTATGTACTTCCTAGATTGAGTGATGACCGGAAAAGTCCGCAATTTCCCCAAGGGGGTATTTGTTATTACCCCCACCTCGTTAACTTTGAGGTAGGGTATCAAAGGAACTACATGTATAGCAACCGGGAGTCTAATGTATATGATAATAACGTAACAACAGTGTGTAAAAAACACAGTGTTTTTATTTATTACAATTCTTTACTATACGCCCAGCCTTTTTTTCTCCCTCCAGCTATATACTCTTTATTATATATTATTTGGCTGTGCTCACTGTAAATGTGTCATTTATTATGTTAGATTATTAATTAAAGCCAACTGCATGGCTTAAATTATTGGAATTGGAATTCTCGCTTCTACATACACAGCGCTGGGTATATGAATCCCGCTTTAATGTACTTAAAAGTATTTTATTAGAGCTCGAAACCACGAAACTGTTACGATGTCCAGTAATCATGTATTCATCAACGATTCACGCCCTTATCCCACAATCTTCACGCTGAACTATATTATTTGGTGATACACAGTATAATACGTTGAAAACATGTTCGTAAATGTTTGTGATAAAAACCTGTAAGTCCTCCCCTCACAGCGCTATTCAATTTCGCGAAAGTTGAAGGACGAAATATCGATGCGCCCTGTGGATTGGGTAAATTGTTTGTTTTGATCACACAGGGGAGTTGCTATTTGCTCAAGGCTAGACACGTTTGCAGAGGATATGAAAGAGTTTCTCAAGACTGTACATGACTTGTGTGGTTCATTTCTTGGTTTTCATTTCCCCCCGGTTTTATACAGTTTTTAGTAAGATCAATGTTCGGGAAAATGAATATTCTCAGAGGTCCGGTTGTCTGGTTATACATTTAACTGCAATGATAGTGTAGCGCATGTGCTGTCCATAAGTAGTATGAATTGTGGTCTTCGTTTTCATTTTTGATAACAGGGCGAGGAACTCTTAGACATCATGATTAGTTCTTTGGCTCTCACATTCTTTGATTCTTTGGATCTCACATAACCTTGTAGTTCGTTCTTCTCACTATTTTCTTATTTGCTCATTTCATTTAGAGGAGGGAATGTGTCAATAGCGGATCCAGGAATTTTTAAAGGTTTATTTTCAGCAGGACGCAGGGCGGAATTACTCTCCAAAATGAGCGAAAACATCTCACTTCGAAATTTTCATTATTTTTATCCGTGTTCGCAGCTAAAAGGTATCCCGTTGAGGAATTCCTCCCTTTTTAAAGTATACATGTTGAAGTGACCTACATAAACAAAATGGTGACATATATCCACTAGGCCACACCGACTGTGTGGCGTAGTTGTTAGAGCGTCCGCCATGTAGCCGGAAGGTTCGCGGTTCGATTCCTGGCCGAGTCATTGCCAGACTTTAAAAAGTGCTGTACTGCTGGGTGCTCAACGTTAAAGCATTAGAGTGGGGCCATTTGGTGTCTGGATGTAAAAATACCCCCATAATGGTTTGAGTTATCGATGGGATATGTGTATATGAGGTGCGCGCCTAACATGCGACTCTAATAGAACGCAAATTTACTACCTTCTGTAAGCGCTGTGATACTACTTGTGAATAGAGATCTTATATGTCCATTATTATTATTATTATAACATACGAAATGGTAATATACTACATGTGTTGTGTGTTGAATTGTCATTTTCATTAAATGTTGTGCATTTTACCCAAGATAACTTTTATAGGCCCTATAGTCACATGGAGGTCAATGCCAATTTATTTGATGGTATATGTCATGGAATGGGCTTTAAGTGGATGTGAAAAATACGAATTTTAAGGTAACCTATACAAATGCGGGCATACAAGTAAGTATTGCATGTACTTTCTTACATTGACAATTTCGTTGTGCAGTACTATACGGTATAGACATACTACAAAATGTCCCTTTGCCCTCGTTTATGTTTTACTATATTTATACCTATGTAATACATAATATGTTTAATTCCCCAGTCAGCAAGCCACAAGTTAATAAGAAGTCACAAAAATCGCTGTCTTTATTGGGTACAGCTATTTCGTATTCATAATGAAGATTGTATTATAGTTCATACCATTTGGGTTCTTGTTTATTATCCTTATCCATTGTTATGTACAGGCGGTAATTCAATTCGCAAATGGTTTTCAAATGGTTTTATGAACACTGTAATTTTGACACTTTGTGAATTGTGTCAAATGGTATAAAATGGTTTTGAATTGTCGGCCACATTTTTGGTCGGCGGCTCGTAGCAGCAGGCTCCAGCCAGCCACTGCTGATGTGGTCGACAGCGAGCTAATATGGTATAGCCTAACCTAGCCTATGCTATTGTTTTGGTAGTTAGGCATATTAACAATGACCTAGCCTTGACTGTTGACACAATATTAAAGACCATTTCAATGACGAATGGTACAAATCACTAGATAACTGCCACGAT
>WXZC020000559.1:0-11619 GCA_011317855.2 Paelopatides confundens
TCTGTTTTTGTCTGATCAAATCATAAAATTCCCGAACAACTAGATGAAAAATAATGTTTGCATTGTTTTTCAAAGGTTTCGGAAATGTAAAATCTATCAAAATCGTTTTTTTTGTTCGAGAACATCAGAAAATATATAAAAACAATCCTAATCAGATCTTTCAAAGATCTCACAGTGTGAATTTTTTTAAGAAAAAATATTATTGCTTATTTACTGTATTTATTCAATTTTCTGCTTGCGTTTTAGAATTGTAATGGCGAATATTTCATTAGTTGTTTCCTTTAAAAAAAATTGTATATTTGCCATCCTTTTCAGAGAGGGAAATACTTAGCAAAGTTTTATAAAGATATGCCAACAATACTGCAGTTAGTAAGAAAAGGAAGGTTGACAACGACGAAAAAGAGTAAGTCTGTTGCCTTGGAATCTTGTCCGCAGAGGCGGGGTGTCTGTGTGAGGGTCTATACGATGACTCCCAGAAAACCAAATTCAGCGATGAGAAAGGTGGCTAGAGTTCGCCTTACTAACGGCAATGAGGTTAATGCGTATATCCCTGGTGAAGGACATAATTTGCAAGAACATTCTATCGTTCTCGTCAGAGGTGGTAGGGTTAAAGATTTGCCAGGAGTGCGGTATCACATCATAAGGGGGGCACTTGATACGGCAGGTGTGGAAGGTCGAACTCAACGGCGTTCCAAATACGGTACCAAACGTCCTAAAAAATAATTTTTTGAAAAGAAAAATAGCTATTTGTTAATATGAGAAAAAGACAAGCGAAAAAAAGACCTTTATTGCCTGATCCAAAATTTGGGAATCAATTGGTGACGCGTTTTGTGAATATGTTGATGTTGAGTGGTAAAAAATCTGTAGCCTTCAAGGTTTTTTATGGTGCTATGGATATCATAGACAAGCGAAAGGACGATAGTGAGAAGTCTGCTTTGGATATCTGGAAAGAGGCGTTGTCTAACGTGATGCCTCATGTGGAGGTGCGCAGTCGTCGTGTGGGGGGGGCTACTTTTCAGATTCCTATCCAAATACGTCCCGATCGAAAGGTTTCTTTGGCGATGAAATGGCTTATTTCTTTTTCGCGAAAAAGAAATGAAAAGACGATGTCTGTTAAGCTTGCTTCAGAAACATTGGCTGCTTTTAAGGAGGAAGGATCTGCCTATAAGAAGCGTGTGGATACACACAAGATGGCAGATGCAAATAAGGCGTTTTCACACTTTAGGGTGTAATTTATTTTTTAATAATGGGAAGAGATTTAAGGTATACTAGAAATATCGGTATTGCTGCTCATATTGATGCGGGTAAGACTACCACCACGGAGCGTATATTGTTCTACACTGGTGTGAGTCATAAAATTGGTGAAGTTCATGATGGTGCCGCAACTATGGACTGGATGGAGCAAGAACAAGAGAGGGGGATTACTATTACCTCTGCAGCGACGACATGTACTTGGGAATTTCCTTTGGAAAATGGGGAGTCTCTTCCTGAAACTAAGCCTTATCATCTCAATATTATAGACACGCCCGGTCATGTTGATTTTACTGTTGAGGTCAATCGCTCGTTGCGTGTGCTTGATGGGTTGGTATTTCTTTTTAGTGCCGTAGATGGTGTGGAACCCCAGTCTGAAACCAATTGGCGTTTGGCAGACAATTATAAAGTGCCTCGCGTAGGATTTGTCAACAAAATGGATCGCCAGGGGGCTGATTTCCTTAATGTATGTAAACAGGTAAGGGAAATGCTTAAGTCTAATGCTGTTCCTATAGTTCTTCCTATTGGTGATGAGGCAGATTTCAAAGGGATTGTTGATTTGGTTAAGAATAGGGCTGTTGTGTGGCATGATAATATGCAAGGAACTACTTTTGATGTGATTGATGTGCCTGTTGAAATGCAAGATGAAGTAAGAAGGTACAGATCTGAATTGGTGGAGGCAGTTGCTGAGTACGACGAGGGTCTGATGGAGAAGTTTTTTGAAGATGAGAATTCCATTACCGAAGATGAAATTCATGTTGCGCTCAGAGCTGCTGTAATGGATATGAGTATTATTCCGATGATTTGCGGATCTTCATTTAAAAATAAAGGGGTGCAATTTATGCTTGATGCCGTTTGTAGATATTTACCTTCTCCTGTGGACAAGGAAGCTATTGAAGGGAAGAATCCTGATACCGGAGAATTGATTTTTAGAAAGCCTGATGCGAAAGAGCCTTTTTCTGCTTTGGCTTTTAAGATTGCTACTGATCCTTTTGTTGGTCGTTTGGCATTTTTTAGAGTTTATTCAGGTCGTTTAGATGCAGGTTCTTATGTGCATAATATGCGTACAGGAAACAAAGAGCGTATTTCTCGAATTTTTCAAATGCATTCTAATAAGCAAAATTCTATAGAATATATTGAAGCTGGGGATATTGGTGCTGCTGTGGGGTTTAAGAATATTAAAACTGGTGATACGTTATGTGTTGAAAATAGTCCTATTGTTTTGGAAAGCATGGAATTTCCTGACCCTGTAATTGGTATTGCTGTGGAGCCAAAAACTAAGGTTGATATGGATAAGTTAGGTGTGGCTCTTGCTAAATTAGCAGAGGAAGATCCGACTTTTCAAGTGAAAACAGATGAGAGTTCAGGTCAAACCATTATTTCTGGTATGGGAGAGCTTCATTTGGATATTATTGTTGATAGGCTTAAGCGCGAATTTAAAGTTGAAGTTAATCAAGGGCAACCTCAAGTGGAATACAAAGAAGCGATTACGTCTTCAGTCAATCACCGTGAAGTTTATAAGAAGCAAACGGGAGGTCGTGGCAAGTTTGCAGATATTGTTTTTGTCATGGAGCCACTCAGTGGGGAAGTTAAGTCAGGACTTGAATTTGTGAATGGAATAAAGGGGGGGAATATCCCTAAGGAATATATTCCTTCAGTTGAAAAAGGTTTTATTGAGGCTATGAAAAATGGTCCTTTGGCGGGTTTTGAGATTGATGGTTTAAAAGTGTTGCTCAAAGATGGGTCTTATCATCCTGTTGATTCTGATTCATTGTCTTTTGAAATAGCGGCTAAGATTGGATATAAGAAAGCGTCTAAGAATGCGAAGCCTGTTCTTTTGGAGCCTATTATGAAGTTAGAAGTGTTGACTCCTGAAGAAAATATGGGAGATGTCGTAGGCGATATTAATAGGCGTCGTGGCACAGTTAAGAGTATGGATGATAGAGCTGGTTCTAAGGTTGTTAAGGCAGATGTCCCTCTTTCGGAAATGTTTGGATATGTTACCGCCCTTAGAACATTAACTTCAGGAAGAGCGACTTCTACCATGGAGTTTTCTCATTATACAGAAACCCCAAATAGTATTTCGCAAGAAATTATTGCCTCTGTAAAGGGAAGTTAAAATTAATATATTATCTATGAGTCAGAAAATTAGAATAAAATTAAAATCTTACGATTACAGTCTTGTGGATAAGTCTGCTGATAAAATTGTAAGGACGGTTAAAACAACAGGTGCGGTGGTTATGGGTCCCATTCCTTTACCTACACATAAACGTATTTTTACAGTATTGCGATCACCTCACGTCAATAAGAAGTCAAGAGAGCAGTTTCAGTTGAGTTCTTATAAGCGTCTTTTGGATATATATAGTTCTTCATCTAAGACTATAGATTCTCTGATGAGATTAGAATTGCCTAGTGGTGTAGAAGTAGAAATTAAGGTTTAATTAAAATATTAGCTATTAATCTAAAAAATAGAATATTATGTCTGGGTTGATTGGAAAAAAAATAGGTATGACAAGTATTTTTGATGCTGATGGCAAGAACGTTCCTTGCACGGTAATTCAAGCAGGACCTTGTGCTGTGACTCAAGTAAAAGTTCAATCAACAGAAGGTTATGATGCTATTCAACTTGGATTTGAGGATAAGAAAGAGAAGCATACTTCGAAAGCGGAGCGAGGGCATTTTAAAAACTCAAAAACAAATCCTAAGAAAAAATTAGTTGAATTTCGGTATTTTGAAAAACAACATGAGTTGGGCAAAATCCTTTCTGTAGGAGATGTGTTCTCTGAAGGAGAGTATGTTGATGTTATTGGCAATTCAAAAGGAAAAGGATTTCAGGGGGTTGTGACGCGTCATGGTTTTAAAGGAGTTGGTCAGGCGACGCATGGTCAGCATAACAGACTTAGAGCACCAGGTTCTATAGGGGCGTCTTCATCTCCGTCTCGTGTATTTAAAGGAATGAGGATGGCTGGAAGAATGGGGAATGACAGCGTAACTGTTCAGAATCTTGTCGTGCAAAAAATATTGCCAGAGAAAGACTTAATTGTTGTTAAGGGTTGTGTGCCGGGTCATAAAAATTCGTATGTAATTATTCAAAAATGATGGAGTTAAGTGTACTAGATGTAAAAGGTAAGGATACGGGTAAAAAAGTAAAATTATCTTCGGAAATTTTTGGTATAGATCCCAATAACCATTCTATTTATCTTGATGTAAAGCAATACTTGGCGCATCAAAGGCAAGGAACGCATAAGACCAAAGAGCGCGGCGAAGTTGCGGGGAGTACTAGGAAAATTAAAAAGCAAAAGGGGACGGGCTCTGCTCGTTCTGGGGATATCAAGAATCCTCTATTTGTGGGAGGGGGACGTATATTTGGTCCCAGACCTAGAAAATACACCCAGAAGGTCAATAAGAATCTGAAAAAATTAGCCCGTAAATCAGCATTTAGTATTAAGGCAAATGAAAAATCTATTATTGTTGTTGATGATATAAATTTGGATTCACCTAAAACTAAACAGTTTTTAGAAATTACAAGATCTCTAGGAATTGTTGATAAAAAATCTCTGTTTGTGTTGTCCGAACAGAATAATACTGTATATTTGGCCTCCAGAAATTTGAGAAAAACAAATGTTTTGAATATTTCGAATTTGAATACCTACAACATAATGAATGCTGATAGTATAGTTTTTGTAGTTGATTCTTTGGCGCAATTAGAAAAAAATTTAACGTAATATAGAGCGTATTAATATGAATGTTTTAATGAAACCGATCATTACTGAAAAGGCAATTAAATTGAGTGAAGTTGAAAATAAATACACCTTTGTTGTTTTGAAAAGTGCTAATAAGATTCAAATTAAGATTGCTGTGGAAGAAAAATATGGGGTGTCCATTGAATCGGTTAATACTATGAACTATGCCCCTAAGAAAAAATTAAAACATACTAAGAAAGGAGTCCAGAAGGGGAGATCTTCGGCTTATAAAAAGGCTGTCGTATTGATTTCAGAAGATCAAAGTATAGATTTTTATAGCAATCTATAAGATTAGGATTATGCCAGTAAGAAAACTGAAACCAATTACACCTGGACAACGTTTTAAAGTTGTTAATAGTTTTGAATCGATCACGACTAATAAACCTGAAAAGAGTTTATTGGAGCCTATTAAGAGATCTGGAGGTCGTAATAATCAAGGACGTATGACCATGCGTTATATGGGGGGTGGTCATAAAAGAAAATATCGTGTTATTGATTTCAAAAGAGATAAAACTGGAGAAGCAGAAGTTAAATCTATAGAGTATGATCCGAATAGGACTTCGTTCATTGCGCTGGTGGAGTATTGGGATGGTGAGAAACGCTACATTGTTGCTCAAAATGGATTGCTTGTTGGTCAAAAAATTAGTTCTGGTGAGTCTGTGTCTTTTGACTTGGGTAATGCAATGCCTTTATCTAAGATTCCGTTAGGTAGTGTGGTTTCTTGCGTGGAATTACGCCCTGGTGCTGGAGCGTCTATTGCGAGAAGTGCGGGGTCTTATGCTCAATTAATGGCTCGTGATGGGAAATACGCTACCGTGAAATTACCTTCTGGGGAGACGCGGATGATATTGTTGACTTGCATGGCAACTATTGGTTCAGTGTCAAATTCAGATCATCAGCTTGTAGTGATTGGCAAAGCGGGGGGAAAGAGATGGTTAGGTCGTCGTCCGAGAACGAGACCTGTGGCAATGAATCCTGTTGATCATCCTATGGGAGGAGGTGAAGGTCGTGCTTCTGGAGGACATCCTCGTTCTCGAAAAGGTATTCCGGCGAAGGGCTATAGGACAAGAAAATTGTCTAAGTACAGTAATAAATATATAATAGATCGTAGAAAAAAATAAAACCTTAGAAATATGGCACGCTCCTTAAAAAAGGGTCCTTTTATACACCATAGCTTAGAAAAAAAGATTCGAGCTAATATAGATTCTGATAAAAAATCTGTTATAAAAACTTGGTCCAGAGCTTCAATGATTATTCCGGATGCTGTCGGTCAGACAATAGCCGTTCATAATGGTAAGCAATTTGTTCCTGTGTATGTTACAGAGAATATGGTGGGGCATAAATTTGGAGAATTTTCTCCGACAAGAAATTTTAGAGGTCATTCGGGCTCTAAGAAGAAAAAATAAAATGTCTAATCTAACTAATTGATAGAGATGGGAATTAAAAAAAAAGAAAAAGCGAAGTTACTTAAAGAAGCTAAAAAGTCAATAGCTTTCGCTAAACTAAATAATTGCCCTACTTCTACTCGAAAAATGAGACTCGTGGCTGATGTGATAAGAGGTGAAACTGTGGATAGGGCATTAGATTTGTTGAGGTTTAGCAATAAAGAAGCTTCTAGACGCTTGGAAAAGCTTGTCCTTTCTGCAATTTCAAATTGGCAAATTAAAAATAAAAAGGAGGAAGTGTCGGACGGAAAATTGTTTGTAAGTGAGGTCCGTGTAGATGGGGGTGCGATGCTAAAGCGTTTACAAACAGCACCTCAGGGACGCGCTCACAGGATTAGAAAAAGATCAAATCACGTGACGCTTGTGTTGGGAGAGAATTAGGTATAAGAAAATTATTTGAATTAGAATGGGACAAAAAACAAATCCAATAGGTAATCGTCTTGGCATCATTAGAGGTTGGGAATCTAACTGGTATGATAAAAAAAATTACGGCGTTAAGATTGCCGAAGATGATAAGATCAGAAAGTATATTTACGTTCGTTTTTCTAAGGCAAGCGTTTCTAAGGTTGTTATTGAAAGAGCACTTAGACTTGTTGTTATTACAATAACGACTGCTCGTTCTGGGATTGTTATTGGGAGAGGTGGTCAAGAGGTTGATAAGCTTAAAGAAGAACTTAAAAAAATTACTGGAAAGGATATTCAAATTAATATTCTTGAAATTAAACATCCGGAGCTTGATGCGTTTCTTGTGGCTTCTAGTGTTGCAAGGCAGATAGAAAATCGTATTTCTTATAAGAGAGCCATAAAGATGGCCATTATAGCCTCAATGAGAACGAATGCCGAAGGCGTTAAGATTCAAATATCAGGTCGTCTTAATGGTGCAGAGATGGCTCGTAGTGAATCTTTTAGAGATGGACGTATACCGCTTTCGACGTTTAGGGCAGATGTGGACTATGCGCTTGTTGAAGCGCATACGACTTATGGTCGTCTTGGCGTTAAGGTTTGGATTATGAAAGGTGAGGTTTATGGTAAGAGAGATTTATCTTTGCTATTAGAATCATCAAAAATTGGTGCTAAGGAAGGAAAAAGAAGAGGGAATGACTTTAAAAAGAGGTAATAATATTCTTCCTGATATAAAATTTTAAGAAATGTTGCAACCAAAAAAAACAAAATTTAGAAAACAACAGAAAGGGCGAATGAAAGGTATTTCTTGGAGAGGGGCTAGTCTTTCTGATGGTACATTTGCTATCAAATCTCTGGGTCAATCTTACATTACCTCTCGGCAGATAGAAGCGGCGCGGATTGCTGCTACGCGTTATATGAAACGTGAAGGTCAGTTGTGGATTAGAATATTTCCGGATAAGGTTATTACTAAAAAGCCTTTGGAGGTGAGAATGGGTAAGGGGAAAGGTGCGCCGGAGTATTTTGTTGCAGTTGTGAAGCCTGGTCGTGTGATGTTTGAGGTAGGCGGGGTGGCTGTAGATATAGCTAAAGAAGCCTTGAGATTGGCGGCTCAGAAATTGCCGGTTAAGGCGAAATTTGTGGTTGCCAGAGATTTTGAATGATTATTTGTAGATAAATTATGAAACAATCTGAAATAAAAATTTTGTCTTTAGAAATGCTTCAAGACAATTTGATAAAATACAAAAAGGAGTATTTTGATTTAAAGATGTTACATGTGGTAACTCCTTTAGAGAATCCTTTGAAACTTCGTAAACTCAGAAGGACGGTAGCGAGGTTAATGACGGAAATAAATGGAAAAAAGAACTAAATATCTTCTTTGAGGAAAATGATAAAAAGAAATTTAAGAAAAGAAAGAATAGGGACTGTGAGCAGTGATAAGATGTCGAAATCGATTGTGGTGAGAGAGGTCAAGAAAGTAAAGCATCCTAAGTATGGTAAGTTTGTCTTGAAGACAAAAAAATATATTGCACATGATGAAAAGGAAGATTGCAAAATCGGAGATGTAGTAAAAATTATGGAGACTCGTCCATTGAGTAAAAGAAAGTGTTGGAGATTGGTCGAAATACTAGAAAGAGCTAAATAATATGTTACAGCAAGAATCAAGAATCAGAGTCTCCGATAATACTGGAGCAAAGGAAGTGCTATTGATACGCGTTTTGGGAGGTACGAGGATGCGTTATGCTTCTGTTGGTGATAAGGTAGTGGTCACCGTAAAGGAGGCGACTCCAAATGGTGATGTGAAGAAAGGACAAGTTTCCAAGGCTGTAGTTGTGAGAACTAGAAAAGAGGTAAGGCGTCCAGATGGTTCCTATATTCGATTTGACGATAATGCTTGCGTGCTTCTCAATGCTACTGGAGAAATGCTCGGTACGCGTGTTTTTGGTCCTGTAGCTAGAGAGTTGAGAGATAAGCAATTTATGAAGATAGTATCGTTGGCTCCAGAAGTATTGTAAAGAAGATAGGTATAGTGATGATAAAGAAATATAAGATAAAAATAGGTGACAAGGTGATTGTGACTGTGGGAGAATGTAAAGGTCAGATAGGAGAGGTGATTAGTATTGATCGCAAAAAATATAGGGTTTTTATAGGAGATGTAAATATGGTCTCTAAACACGAAAAACCTAATTCTAAGAATCCTAAAGGAGGTATCATTAAAAAAGAAGCTTCTATCCATTTTTCTAACATTGCTTTAGTGGATTCTAAAAGTGGTAAGCCGACGAGAGTTGGCTATGAGATAAAGAATGGAAAGAAGGTGAGAATTTCGAAAAAATCTAAAGAAGTAATATAATGGCTTACGTGTCTAGATTAAAGCATGAATACAATAGTAGGGTTGTTTCTGCACTCAAGGATGCTTTTTCCTATAAAAGTGTTATGGAAGTTCCTAAATTGAAAAAGATTATTGTGAGTAGAGGGGTTGGAGCTGCTGTTGCAGATAAAAAATTGATTGACTATTCTGTCGATGAATTTACTGCTATCACAGGGCAAAAGGCGATTGCTACACTTTCTAAAAAAGATGTTTCTAATTTCAAACTTAGAAAGGGAGTGCCTATCGGGGTGAAAGTGACGTTGCGTGGTGAACGTATGTACGAGTTTTTAGATAGGTTGATAACTTTTGCCTTGCCAAGAGTCAGGGATTTTCAAGGTATTAAGACTACAAGTTTTGATGGTAGAGGTAATTATAATCTTGGGGTGACAGAACAAATTATTTTTCCTGAAATAAGTATTGATAAAATAAATAAAATTTCAGGTATGGATATTACTTTTGTTACTTCTGCCGGAACTGATAATGAGGCTAAAATGTTATTGAAACAATTGGGATTGCCTTTTAAAAAGAATTAATATGGCTAAAGAATCTATGAAGGCGCGTGAGCGAAAAAGACAAAAACTTGTCGCGAAATATGCGGACAAACGCAAGGCACTTAAAAAAGCTGGGGATTATGAGGCGTTGCAACATATACCTAAAAATGCCTCCCCTGTTCGTTTGCATAATCGCTGTAGTCTTACGGGAAGACCAAAGGGGTATATGCGTCTTTTTGGGATTTCTCGTGTAACGTTTAGAGAAATGGCTAATAAAGGGTTGATACCTGGGGTGAAAAAAGCAAGTTGGTAATATAAATTATATATTGATGTACACAGATTCTATTGCAGATTATTTGACTAGGATTAGAAATTCAGGAATGGCAAAATGTAGGGTGGTTGAAATTCCTGCTTCTAAAATCAAAAAAGAAATTACTAAATTATTTTTTGATCAAGGATATATTCTAAGTTATAAGTTTATTGATGACAAAGTGCAGGATAAAATAAAGATAGCCTTGAAGTATGATAGGTATACAAATCAACACATAATAAAAAAGATCAAGCGTGTGAGTACGCCGGGGCTTCGTAAGTATGTGGGTCATAACGATCTCCCTAGGGTACTCAATGGTCTTGGGATCGCTATTATCTCTACTTCGCGTGGTGTGATGACTAGTAAACAAGCTAAAAAAGAAAATATAGGAGGTGAAGTTATTTGTTATGTTTATTAATGATTTAAGTATAAAAAAGGATGTCAAGAGTAGGTAAAATACCAATAGTTGTCCCTAGTGGGGTCTCTGTGGAGATAAAAGAAAATGTTGTTGAGGTAAAGGGAAAACTCGGTAAGTTAAATCAATGTTTTTCTGGGGTTGCTGTGAAATTAGAGGATGATAAGATTGTTCTTACTCGTCTTTCGGATTCTAAGGAAAATCGCTCAAAACACGGATTGTATAGAGCTTTGATAAACAATATGCTTATTGGTGTATCGAAAGGTTTTACTAGAGATCTGGAATTTGTTGGAGTGGGATATAGAGCTGTTAGCAAAGGTCAGAAACTTGATTTGACATTGGGGTTTTCTCATAATATCGTGATGGAAGTTCCTGAAGAAATAAGAATAGAGGCTAAGACAGAGAAAGGTAAAAACCCACTGTTAAAGTTGATGTCTCATGATAAGCAGCTCGTAGGAGAAGTTGCAGCAAAAATTAGATCCTTCAGAAAACCTGAACCTTATAAAGGTAAGGGGATTAAGTTTGTCGGAGAGCAATTGAGAAGAAAAGCTGGTAAATCAGCATAAAACTAAGCTATGGGATTGAATAAAATAGAAAGAAAAAAACGCATAAAGAAACGTGTAAGGTCTGTGATTTTTGGAACTTTGGATAGACCGAGATTATCAGTGTACAGAAGCAATACAGAAATTTATGCTCAGATAATTGACGATACGACTGGAAAAACTATAGTTTCGGTCTCTTCCAGAGAAAAAGGATTCGTCGCTAATGGAAGTCGTTTGGAGGTGGCAATGGAAGTTGGTAGAAATCTTGGTAAAAAAGCGATGGACTTAGGTCTTGCCAAAGTTTGTTTTGATAGAGGAACGGTATTGTATCACGGTCGTGTGAAGTCCCTCGCAAATGGTGCTAGGGAATCTGGTCTTGAATTTTAAATTAAAAATATGTATCAGAAATACAATGTAAATTTTGTAAAGCCTGCTGGATTAGAATTGAAAGATCGTTTGGTAGGTGTGCAGCGTGTGACGAAAGTTACTAAGGGTGGTCGTGCATTTGGATTTTCTGCTATTGTTGTAGTTGGTGATGAAAAAGGTATTGTGGGGCATGGTCTTGGTAAGTCTAAAGAAATTTCAGAGGCAATTATTAAGGCTACTGAGGTCGCTAAGAAGAATCTCGTTCGTATTCCTCTTAACAGAACGA
>WXZC020000560.1:0-11618 GCA_011317855.2 Paelopatides confundens
CATGGGCTTATATATGATGAATTACTTAATCATCTGATACTATTGGTATTACAAACATATCGTTTTCAACTGTCTCTTGTTGACTGTTATTGCCCCAGTTTATTATTTCAAGGTTTTCTAGTCTCTTCTTTGTCATTTGATAATTCCCATTTAGTAAAACTTCCATCTCAATTTGTTCCTGCCTTGGATAATTAACTTACACTTTGCTGTCTTCATAACATTTGATTGTTCCCATGTGATTTAGCCATTCTTCCTCCTTTTTATTATCCGGGATTTAAAGTTGAATATACATAAAATTGCGATATTTGATGATTTAGTATGAAATTACACCCTTAAACATGAAATTCAGTCAGAAGATACTTTCTTTGAAAGACCACCCCCTTCCGTTCAATCGTCAAGATTGTTAAAATTGGTTAAAAATTAGGTTTTTATAATTAACCTATTTTCATGAATACTGCACCAATTGTAAAAAAAAACAATCGACCACCCAAGAGAGTATAAATGATCCAAATAAGACTCTTGTGAAGTTCATACAATAAAAGAAATTATAAACTGTCATATTTATCTGTATAGCTCAGCTTAGTGGGAAGTACACTGATTACATAATACACTGGCTTCATTTAGAAAAATGACTTTCAATGGTGCTCTAGTGTCCGGTTGAGCACTTCGGTGGTACTAAGGGGTGCATCTTCACATTACATCTTCTGCCCATGTGTGCATCATCAGAGCCAATATGGAGTTGTACATTCTCCCAAGATATGGTTCCCGCAGGTGCTCATATATCAATCCTAACCACTTTTCAAGATGACTATCCTTTGTGCATTCTCCCTACATCAATAAATAAAGGGGGAGGTCCTTCACTTAATCCCCTCCCACAGGACATATTGCAACCATGACCACATGTCAAGTAATTTGTCTTTCTCCTCCGTGTGAAACTTTAAAAACCCCTCCCTTTCCACATAAGTACAGGGCCCATCCAAATCACCACTAAAAATATCCAAGGGCAGAAAGGATATTGAATGAAATAAAGCACATATATAGAATGGAATAATTTTTCTCCTTATATGACACCATTTTATATTTTCTGAAAGGAAGGGGAAACTCTCCACTTAAGCCCTCTCATAGGGCATATTTCAATCATACACATGTCAACTAATTGTTATTCTCCTCCACGTGAATGTTTGAAAATCCCCCCTCTCAGAAATACAGTGTTCCCCTTCCTACAGAAATAGTGTCCCCCACTAAACACACCCAAGTGCAAAAAGGCTATTGAAATAAATAAAGCACATATATAATTTTCCTCCTTATATGGCATCAGTTTCCACCCAAGTGACCTTAGAATTCATATTTTCTGAAGGGGAAGGACAACCCTTCCAAATCAATCCTCTTTCACATGACATTTCATCCAAAACCAAATGCGGAGTAATATTTCATTCCTTTCAATGTGAAAGTCTAAAAGGATATGCCCCCATTTCCTACCCCACCAAAAACAGTGCGTACATCCCCACTAAAAATACCAAAGTGCAAAAAGGTTATCGTAATACATAAAACACATAATTGGACAATTTTACTCCTTTTATGGCACCATTTTGCACCTATAGGTGACCTGAGGGACAGACAAACTCTCCACGTAATCACCTTCCACAGGACACCTTTAAATCATAACCACATGTGAAGTAATTTCTCATTCTTTATTTGGAGTATACTGTACATTCCCACAGCCCTTTAAAAATATCCAAGTGCAGAATGGCTATTGAATAAACAAAGCACTTGTATAATAGGACCATTTTGGACTTTAATAGGTGACCATGTGTACTTTCCTTAATGGGTGTTGGGGAAAGCTCTTAAGCCCCTCATCAAGTGTATATATTATGCGGCATCATTTTGTACTTAAGTGATCTAATCACATCAAAGACACTTCTAACCACAGGAACATGTCTGCAAAAAACCTCCATCTGAAGGTATAAGATTTTACCATACATCTTCTCACCTCACCACCCCCACCCACATCCCACCCCACCCCCACCACAAAGAAATGACATGCCATTAGCCTAAATGAATAACTTCTTGCATCCAGCTTACAAGGTCTCCATAGTCAAGACTAAAAGGGATACCAGAAATTTATTTTGGGAGAGATAGTTAACCCCCAGCCCACCCCAGCGTTAGTGGGTATGGCTAGATGGTCAGCGTCTGTACTGCGGGTCATCTCTATGGATAAAACAAAGTTAATTTCCTCAACTTTCTTTAAAGAGGAAAAATAAAAGATCACCGAAGTAAACTATTATTAACAATTCATATTATTTCATTTGTAGTATTGTATCCAGTGCTCTCTACAATGGCTGGGCAGTTTTCTCTTCTACAAAGTTTGCCCTATATAAAAAAAACCCAATTCCTGTCCCCCTAATATAGTGACGGGATCTTATTTATTTAAAATCATGAAGTAAACAAAGTAATGCAGTTTCTGTAAGGCAGATACAATGAAACAAAGTATGTAAGATAAACAGTATCATGTAGTGAGTAAAATGTGCATTGCCACATGATATGAATAGTAACCATGTAATAATTGTATTTACTATAATTTAAAAATCATGCCATAATGGTAAATAGAAATAAGAGGACCATTACAATCATTGATACTAGTGTAATTGTAGCAGGAATGGACAATAAAAAACTAAAGAGTTCGTGGATAAAAAAATGGGTTGCTAATTATCTAGTTTCTCTACTTATATCATTGGATATTAAAAACAATAACAAACTATAGATTTGTTTGCAAACATATTGCCTTTTAATTTATATAGAGCACCAATGATGTCTAGTTCAAACCACTATTAAAAAGAGAGCAAAGAGTGATGCCCATCCCATTGGTTACTTGCCATGTAACATGAATCAGTATTTAAGTACTATGTCAGTTTCACATAATATTTATAGCGTGTTTCATGTAGCCGTATTACCCATTAAAAGGGTAACTTTCAATACAAATAGAAAATTAGGTCCTACATTGATATACACTTTAAGAGACAATAGTTTGTTTTATGAAATGTTAAAATTAAATATGTATGTAGGGCCTAATACAAAACAACAAGACAGAAAAAGATAGAGCATCAACAATACATAACTCAAATAGTTTTGAAGCAAAAGTTAATTCAACTTTACTTTCTTACTAAAATCATTTCAAAATGTTATATTAGTGGGGCATTAGGAGGTAGAAAACGACTCGATTACAAATTTTAAAATTCTCTTTCAAAACCGACAGGTAGTTTTCAATCACATTTTTTTACAATGAGGTATTTCTCTCCACAATTTTTGAACCCCACTCAAGGAATTAGGCCAATGAAAATATAAACAATAACAAACAGTGTGAACATATTTGTTTACAAACATTTGTCTCTCAATTCAAAATTGTTACAGAACCAGCAAGTTCATGAATATTAACCAATGCTGAGAGGTCAAAACAGGAAATGGTGCATGTATTTGAGCAACAGTTATTAATAAAGTGCTTGTGTTTAGTAAATGTTACCTTTAACTCAACGGATGAAGTACAGGTCCGGAACTGATCGGTTTTCTAGCATGTACATAAAGCAATACATTATGCATTATAATACATTTTGTTTTCTAATTTGTTATACCTTAATAATATTGCATATACTTGCAAAAGCCAATATGGGATGTAATTTGTGTGTGGGGGTGGGGGGGGGGGGCCTGGGGGTGCGAGGGGAATATTTGTAGTTGTGAAAAAATATTCTTCTTTTTTATTGCATTTTTAAAGCTAAAATTGAGAACACGCTAACAATTTTTAGCAATTCGTTTTCCCGTCCCCCTATTTGTATATATCTTAAGTATATATCCTATTACATTACTATAGACCTATAAATATAACAGGATCACAACAATACTGTGATATTTCAAATAATTTATTAACCCGTTGATTAACCGACCGTCTATTTCGCCCTTCTTTAGCCACTGTCATTTGCGCGATTGAAGGTTTAAAACATAACATATCCACACATACATGTAAATACAGTAACTCTACCACATTAACAAGTATTTAACGTTGTCTTAATCTTAAACTAAATCAACTATTGTCAAATGAATTGCACTAATCTTTTAAATATGTGTAAACGTAAAGTGAATAATATTTTTTAAAATACAGGCAAACCATTATTAACTAAACGCAACATTACTTAGTTTGCAATTCTACTGTATTTTACTGTGAACTATGTGTGAACAATCAAGTAATAAGTATCATACATGTATCTAAAAATGTTGGCGAGCATCCAAAAGTCCCATTTAGAAATTCTACACTTATTATAAAATGTCATTTGTATCACCCCCAATTTTAAATGAACAATGCTGCAGAGGGGTCAACGACCAATAGCAATGCTACTCTCTCTCAATACTTTGTACTCAACGTTATGTTCCATTGTTAGGGATGTAAAACATTCCATAACAATTTTATACCATCAATCTGTCTGGCCCCCTGATCAGTAGTTTGACCGTGTTTCAGACAGTGAGAAAACTATTTTAGCAAACTATTCAAACTATTCATATGCAAAACCACAGCAAAACTTTAAATATATCCCAAATTTTACATCAAGCTGGGAGTTGGAAAGGCACAAATAAACTTTAAAAGTTCATACTACGCGAAAAATCTTGTTACCAAAAATTAAACTAATCTTGCTATGCATATATGATTTGTTTACGGTAGTGGCTATAGGCTTGCCTGTGTTACACAATATATTTATTACGTAACGGGGGTAGGCTGAACAAAAATTATTGCGTTTTTGATACAGACAACACCGGAGTAGTCCATAGTTTTACGAATGAATACGCGGCTAGAACCTATTCTACATGAAATTTATTGTATGTATCACAATATATGAGTTATGTATGGCGCGAGATAAGGGAAAATATTATGAAACTAAATATTATCTCGCGCCATAGTTATGTTAAGAAGTTTGGTACTTGTGCCATCGTAAATAATTTACTAAAGGGTTTTGATTTCAAACCAAGCGTTAACGGCACATCGGTCAGTACAGACTGATAACTACTATAGCCTACATAAAAAATGTTCGTTTTCATCCATGAGTTAATTTTAACTGCCACGGCACTAATTAAGATGGTGGTCAGTTGAAATGTCATTGAACTACGGCACCGTTTAAGCTGATTAGGAAGTTACCCTATAACTGATTCAAATGAACATTGATGTCCGATGTTAATTGAGTTGTTCCCTACGCAGGGGTAAGTTGGACACTCACAGTAAAGCACTGGCAAGTCGCCAGTAATAAGCATTTTACTCTTTTGTGTTCGATATTTTCATGAAATAAGATCGTAACGATTTGTTGAATTTAGTGTTTGTTAGATAGGCCTAAGGACTATCTACATTGTGGAAAACAGTTGTTCTTTGTAAATAGATAGGACATTATAGGAATAGTTCAACTGAGAATTAACAAAGTCTATGTGATGTTCGTATGCATGTACAGCGCTGCTAATGTGATTGCTGTGTTTGAGGCAAGGGAGGTGTTATACTGGGTATTGGCGGGAAATAAACTTCGGTCAACCGGTGCGTGAAATTAGTATCCGGCTTTCGGTCGGTTAACCTAATCAACTGTTAATCGTCAGTATTAGTAGAACCCCTCCCCCTCCCCCCCATGATTGATGTCGGGCAAATCGTGCGGTTTGTGTGGTAAATCATGCCATTTATCGAGTAAAGTCTCCCAGTTATCGGAAATTGAGTCTCGTCGGACCGGTCTAAGCTATTAGATTCAGGTTCGTCCGGTAGTAGGCCTATGCGGGATTACGGGGGAGTAGGAGAAAATACATTTTCTAAAAAAAAATAATGATTTACATGCTAGGCCTATATATAGGCATATGGCACCATTGTGCAGATAGGCGACCTTAACATTCCATTCTTGTTTCGGGGTCCGGATCCGTTTTAGTCATAATCATGGATACAAATCAGAACAACAGTTCATCTCAGTTATAGTCCCCCCCCCCCCTCATGGCACTTTTGGAAACCAAATCCCGTCAAATGTCCAAGTTTGCCAAAAAGAAATTGATATTGTTAAGGCTTGGCAGTACATTTGGGAATTTCTGTAGGGACACATTCTTTTATGTCTGGTAAAAATGTCGGTAACCCCCAGTCGTCGGACTTTAAATATATTAACACCAATCTTCCCTCCCCACGCCACGGGGCTTACCTTATTTGTGATACATTTTGGACTCTTATAACAAAACTGCTTACCATATTGTTGGCCAACTTGCATCCCGTGGAACAACAATGCTTAATACATCCATGGTCTACCAGATTATTTTCAACTGTTCAAAATATCTAGGCCAAGCCTCTGCGATATTGCTACACATATCTTTTCTACGCGAGACTAGTAGCTAGTTTGCGAATCACAAAATGAGTTAAAATATCAGAGCTAGTGTGATTCACCCAAAAGTAAACTTTCATATTTTGGTCCATTTAAAGCTCCAAAATACAAAATGTTCTTACTAAGGGGAGAGTGACACCCCTCCCCCTTTACCGCAATCGCTTCTCGATCGGGAAATTCGCCATGCGCATGTCAAATTCTGCCCTCCCAAATGTTAAAAAGAAGTCGCCGCCCTTGTACGGAGGGCTGTATTAGGCCCCCTATGGTTAGTGTTGTGAATATGTATACGTTGAACAGCAAAATTCATTTTTGCCGGAAAGCCAAAAAAAGAGATGCAAGGAATACTAAAAATAAGGCAAAGTAGGCCTACACACGGAACAAATATTTATTTTGCTTATTTTACTGTTTATATCAAGTCTCTTTTATCGTTAAAGGAAGATCAATTGATCCTCTAAGCTCTCCCTATACACACCACCCCTTCTATAAACTCCCTCCACCTCCAAACTATCTCTCTCTCCCTTTCTCGCTCTCTCTAAACCCTCTCCCATGACTATAAACTCATATGATATCGATCGTACTCGAATCACATGGACTTCCCTTCGAAAGCAAACCGACCAAGAAGATTTAATGCTTAACCTATATCCGACTTTTTGTTTAACATTTTGTAAAAGTCAAAACTGCTCTCCGTTACGAAAATATTATTTAATGTGATGCTCGACATAGCGTTGCTAGGGCAAACGTTACTACTCAGCTGGACGAATGCAGCGTGGTAAGCGAAACAAACACTGTACGGTAGTAGTACATTATATTGTGAACACAAATGTATACAACTTCAGATTTTCAAATGAAGATGATAATGATATTTTTAACCAGCCGGTCCAGCCTGATTTGGAAAGATTTGCCTTGTATTCAAGGGGGCGAAGCCTGACACTTTTTCGCGCTCGCAGTCCTTTCCTCTCCAGTATTGTGATTTAAGTTACAATTGTTACCTGATATCAGGGCCGGCCCTATACTTTTGGGGCCCAAAGCATGATTTAGATTTGGGCCCCTCACTCTAGATTGGGGTCCATCACTCTAGATTGGGGTCCCTCACTCTATATTGGGGGCCACCCTTGATTGGGGTCCCTCACTCTAGATATGGGCCCTCACTCTAGATTGGGGGCCCCTCACTCTAGATTATCTAGGCATATTAACAAAATTAATTAAACATACTTATTGCGGCGACGGTGCACTGAGATTATTTGTCATGTTTATTTGTTTTTGCTATGGGGCCCTCTATTGCAGCGGGGCCCTAAGCGGCCGCTATGTCGCTTAATGGGTTGGGTCGGCTCTGCCTGATATGCATGTATCCTCTCTTCAATTACGCACCACGATATCACACACATCGGGCGGCTACCATTGGGGAAGAGGTTGGGAATTACCACCCACCCCGATGATTTGCTATTTTTTAAACATAAATACATCTACGCCATTCCCTTTGTAAGAACATTTTGTATTTTGGAGCTTTGGAAAAGAAAGCACCACTTTGCACCTAATTAACCCTACTTGTTAACAATGGGTGGGGGTAGAGAGGGATCTCCTCATCCGTTTCGTAATTTTTTTAACCAGTTCCACAAAATTGGTGGTGCGAAAAAATCCCCCCCCCCCCCAACAAAAATTTCCTACAGCCGCCACGGCATGAAATCAGTTTTATTTAGCATAAGTTTGATATCGTTCTATCGTATTTTTGGAAATACTCTCCACTAACAGTTGTGTTACGCTAATTCACCGAGAAAACAAAATAACAATAAAAAAATCTTTTCATGTGAATAACCCCAACGGTCATGACTCACAAACTGAAGCTGTATTAGTTACTTTAGAAGACACAGATAATGTTTCCACAAACGAAGAAATCGCAACTTTTTAAATAACCTCACTTCCCGTTATCCTAAACGATGGAACGAAGGTGTCCCTCTGGTCTACTTACATGCCCATCTCAATTACATTACCATTAAATCAATGTCTAGCCAAATAAGGTTTTCTAAAAATTTGGTACATTGGACGTCAGAATTATTGCGAAATTGTTGGTGAAACATATGTTATACGGTATTAATAGGTGTAGATCAGAACTGACTTTTCACAAAAGTGTAAGAGATCATGGTATATGTTGTTTGATTATGACTTGTACTTTATAATTGAGAAAGCCATTGGCTGGAAGTAAGTAGCATAAGTCTTGCTGTCATGCTGATTTTATGGTTTATATTAGGATATTTTAGTAGTGTTCAAGAAGCGTAATTTGTAGATATATGATATAAGTTTGGATGAATATGTATTGCACCTGATGTTCTTTCACTTGTTCAGTTGTATTCAACGGCAATATATCTTCATCATTCTTTTAATCATTGACATATTTGATGTAATCGATATTTCTCTTTCTATTATGTTCTATGTCATATTCGCCCGACGTCGTGTTTCGTGTTTCTGTTATGAATATACTCTGCTCTATATATTTGTATGAAATGTTTCATTGACGTCACCGGGCGTGACATTGTTTCGGCGGGCGAGAATGTGGGCAGAATTTCTTGTTAATTATTATCTCCTACTTTTATAAGTAGGCCTACATGTTTAGTATCTGTCATCACCAATTATATTGTTTTAGCTAATGGATGCCCTTATGATTAAATAATATTTCACAGGACCTGGTAGACCACAAGTCTTTCACTTGTAGCGTTTTTGAAAATGTAATTGCATGTGGTTGCGCGTACCCCCTACTGGGTTCACTGCTGGTCGGTTGGTGATGAAGTTCATTACCGGACACAGTACTGGTTACAGGAGTCGTGTGTATTTTATGAACCTTAGTTTATCTTTTGAGCTGGAGCAGTAAGTCACATTTAAAGGGGTATTAGTAGTCTGATTATAGTTATTTATATACCGATACGAATTATACAATTTCAAAAAATTGATTGAAAGCATCTAATCGCAATTCACAATGAGGTGATTTTCTTCCGAAATCTAGGGCCCCTCGCAAAGAAAAAGGCAATGAAAAAGTAAAAATAACAAACCGTGGTCCACACATTTGTTCACAAACATTGCTGTTAGATTTAGATATTCAAACACGTGGCTCAAAGGCATGCGCCGCCATTTAATATGTTGACCCCTCATTGGTCAGTTGGTTAATATTCATGAATTGCTGGTTCAGTTACGTTTTCTAATCGAAAGGCAATGTTTGTAAACAAATTAGTTGACACGGTAATTGTTATTATTTTTAATTTCGTTAGCCTAATTCTTTGCGAGGGGTTCAAACATTGTTGAAATAAATACCTCATTCTGAACATGTTAATGAAAAATACCTGTCAGTGCAGAAAGAGAGCATTTTTAAGATTTGTAACCTGATTGTAATCAAACCCCTAATGCCCCTGTAGTAATGTTTCTAGTGTATTTAATAGACGTATCATTTTCAATACAAATATATTATCCTTGCCTTTGCAAGTATCGTTTTCGTGTAATTATTCCTATCCTGTAATGTATCGTGACAAAATTTGCGACTTACAGAAACTTATGTTTATGCAATTAGAAACATCCAAGTTATACCAAGGCTAATTATTTTAACGTGGATGCTACTACGCGGAGTGGGGAAACAAAGATAAATACATTTTGAAGTGGATGCGCGGATGTGGAGTCGTATAATAGGACTTTTGATTAATTTTAGAACGCAGCTGGTGTTCACGCAATGAGAAGTCTAGCAGACAGTACCAATATAGTTCTGATAACTGAATCAGTTGACTGGGTATCCGTGCATCCGCATGCTAGGGTAGATCTCTCAAATTGACCCTGTACTATATACTCTTTTATTTTTAGGAGTGGGGCGGGCGGCCCAACTAGGCTATTTTTGTCAAAGAATCACCTATAAAATATTGGGTCTATGTTACTTGTAGACTAGCGTGTTTACTGGTTTATGGATGGAGAGGGGAAGGTAAATGGTGGTTGTAGGTGCACGAACGCGCAAAAGATTTGGAGAAAAACACTTTCACTGTTGGCAAACGCCCCCTTTTCCACGTGGTGACACCACGTACTGTATTGAATGCTTTCCACCATCGTGTGGGGTCCAGGGGCGCATTAGGGAATTGTGCAATGTTCTGAGTCCGGTGGCAAGTGAGGACATAATTGTTATAATTTTTGGAAGACAGCAGCGGCCAAATGCGTGTTTTATAAAGCTACTCACGTTTAGCGGGTTTGTAACCAATTCGCGGGTGAAACCCCCGAAATACGGGTCACTTGGGAGATATGCATGCACTGTTTTGAAGTTTGACAAACTGACTATTTTTAGCGATTGATTGAAGGATCATATGCCATTGAATTTGTATATATTTTTAATACAAATGATTAACATACTGGTTCCAAATATTTTGGTATCAGACTAAAGTGGGCGGGGGGACTGGAGGAAAAGAAAAAACTGGGAAACCCCCCCCCCCCGTAGCGCCGCCACTGGTCAAGCCCACACCAAATAAAACTGAAATATGTTATCACAGTATCAAACACACCACTCGGGAAATTGAAACTATCCACCCAATGACACAAAACAGCCGTATCACTAGTACGTTCATTGAAATATAAAAACGAATATGCCTACACAAACATGGGAAACAATGTAAATCAGCAACATAATCAAACAGAATTAATTCAATAGAGCTGTGTTAACAAGAACGATCGTGGACATTTCATGTTAAATTTTTAATTTGAAACAATCTCATGCACCTGCGAATAAATGATGCTGCACAGTATGGCAATCAGTACCGTAGGCCTAATTACATCATGGCAAAATATTCTTTCCTCTTGTCCATATTCCTTTCCCTCATCAGCCCCACCACCCCCAGCACCACCCACTAGATAGAAAAGACTATGATCCCTAGTATAGTATAAGTTTTACTAGCCTAAACACCAAAATACGGATTGATGTGGAGGCCTATATAGGCTATATCGCTAACACGTATTGGTTTATTTATTTAGTTATTATAATACATTATATTGATAAAGGCAGTAAATTAATAATGCACAGCAGGGTATACCATGGAGACCTCTATTGTCGAACACTTAAGCAATATCAAAACATAAACAAAAATAAAATTGAATGATTAAAACTTGTGGCCACATGAAATGTCAGGGCGTGTAACAGGGATTGCGCAACATACGCGCCCTCTAAATATATATATATATATATATATATATATATATATATATATATATATATATATATATATATATATA